>MJUU01040967.1:86560-101718 GCA_002080025.1 Modiolus philippinarum
TTTTTTTTTTTTTTTTTTTTTTTTTGGTTTCCTTTATGTGTGTGTGTGTGTGTTTGTTTGTTTGTTTTTGTTTTGTTTTGTTTTGTTTTTTTAGTTTTTCATTTGTAATCAGCATGAATCCTTCTGCAGTGAACTTTGCTGCATACCTCATGGCAAGTTCAAGCGTCCCTTAGCACCACCTGCTTTAGTGGAGTTAATGCTATATATGGCAAAACTCTATATCCATGTTTTCAACAAACTTTAAATCAACAGCAAAAAAGAGTTCTTCCAATCAATGCACTGAGTTGCATGATAAAAAGACTAATACAGGACAATAGCAACATAAAAATAAACACATCCAATTTAAAAAAAAACCGTTTTAAAGAATCAACTATAAACAGGTGGTTAGAATAGTTCATATCGATCCATGCTTTGTAAGTATTACCTTCTGTGGCAATGTACATGTATTTGTACAACTGGTTTATAAAAGTGTGTATTTAGAACGTATGAATATTAAAATAGCTTAATGTATTACTCTATTATGCCATGTGCAATAGTTCTTTCTTAATAAAAATTACCTGTTTCTGTAGTATGTCGAATTGAGACAAAGCCTTCCTCAGTTATATTTAAAAAGACATATTTTGACTAAACCCTGGATTGACTGACTGATAATGTGACGGAATAGTGAAGCAAACATAACAGGACACACTTACAATGGCTGAACATTACAATCACATGCCACAATTCACCGGGGAAATGCACACGAAAAACAATAAAATGACAAATGACATAGACAACGATAGGAACTCGGGATAGCCGGACTTGGTACCTGCACTAGCAACAGCTAGCGGTAGGATTAAACCGGTTTATGGGTACCCAAACCTCTCCTTTCTCTTTCCCGTTTCCCTATAGTATAATAAACATACAATTAAAACCCAATACAGGTAGACCATTTACTCCAAAACCACAATCTTGAAAAGGAAAGAACAAGACAAAACGTAATTTAGAAAGATGGGTCAGGGAGTGCTCGCCGCTTAACTGCCGGCTAGCTCAAGGAGCCTAGTCTGCTGGTAAAACACTGTCGCACTACGGATGCCTAAGAGGGAGCAGGACATGTCTACCCTTCCGGGGCACAAGATGTAACTCCCGGTTTTCAGATAGTTCACGCTATAAGTCCATTAGTTCTGGATATTGTGTTTTTATTTCCGTACTTTGTGGTTGTCTAATGTCGAGGCTTTGTCTGCGACTCTTTGGCTTTTCGGTATTCTTCTGCCGTTGTTTAATCAATATCTCTTTTTTAATCCTCCTTTTAACTCACTCACAGTGTGACGGGTGCTGTGAACGGAGCAGGACATGCTTACCCTTCCGGAGCACCTGATGTCATTCTCAGCTTCACTGGAGTTCACACTATGAGTGCCTTTGTTTTGAATGTTATGATTTCTATTTCTGTGCTTTGTGTCTGTCTAACGTCATTGTTTTTTGTCTGGTGCCATTGTTTTCTGTGTTCTTGTTTTGGCAATGATTTTGGACTTCGATTTTTGTGGATTTCAATCTTTTGTTCCTTCGGTATTCTACTGCGGTTGTTTGATATATTGATGATGATCCTTCATCAATTATCAGTTTTCAGTTCTATTTCCATTCAAAATGGAATTTAAGACGCTACCGATAGCAGAAGGTCGAGTTCATATTTTACTAAAGGATATGGAGTAAATGAACATGAGACCATAATACATATGTCAAGTCTGATTGTAGATGAAAAAAACGTGGAGTGTATGAATCTTCAGTTATTTCAAATGTCCCTTGTGTAATAAAATGTTAATGGATTGAAGAAGCATCTCTGTCGCTCCTTTTGAACATTGTCTTGCCAATACTATTTCCTTTTTTAAAAGAGGACATACATGTTTGAATACTCAAGTTGTGGTTCTTACGCACTTAAAACTGAATGTTCAACTTTCGAACAAAACTAAAAGTACGACATATGAGGCCTACAACATGATTTGATTTGTTGACATGATTTTGTATACACTAATGTTGACTGGAAGATAAATTTTGTCAATAACCACTTCGATGTATTTCCTGATCGAATTGTTTGTAGGATAACATAACCGCCGTCGTATAAATCGAATTCCTAGTGGAAAAAATTGAAGTTTTTGTCCGAGTTCTAAATCAAGATTCTTCTTTATAATTTTTTCAATTGGTGGCGAGGTGTGGCGCGTCATAAAATTGGTTTGACCCACCATTTCTTTTGAAATGCTTGTACCAAGTCAGGATTATTGCGGTCGACATTTTCTTCCGGTGGTGTTCACCTGCTTTGTCTATTTGCCACATCGACTTTATCTTTTGTTAAATCTGTTCCGTTATTCTTTTATTACCCTCTTCCCTAAATGAATAACGAACCAAAGAGGAGAAAAGGGAAAAAATGATTTTTTGGTTATTTGTTTTCTATTAGCTTTGTCGATTTTATTGCCTTCCGAATGTTTTACTTTGATCTGCGCTGAAGAGCCATAGCTTGTCGAAATGGCCGTATATAATATAGCAGAATGTAACGTTTGCAGTTACTTGCATAATTCGTTACTTATCAACAGCGGGCCAATGCAATTGTAGCTGGACTGTTAGCTCCCAAGGATATTCACCAACTCACTAGTTAGTACTTTGGTGCTGACCTAACACTGATAAACATAAAACTTGCATTATCTTGAATTATAAGAGTATCTCCCTCGTGCATAACTCTTTCCTAAGCTTGTCATGTTTTTTTGTTTGGAATCTTATGGGCTCTTTGTTCTCTATCAGCTTTTACACACGTTTTATGGTCTTCTAAAAGTTTTGACTTGATCTGCACTGAAGAGACAAAAGTTTCCAAAATGAACATATACAGAAACTAAAATCTATAATAAACAATGAATCTTAAAAATTATCTTATACAAACTACTTTAACTAGTATTGGTCATTTCACGGGCAACTGAGTCAGCCATATATTTTAGGAACATTGTCGGTCATTTCTTCATAATTAAGGAGCGATAATGGGAGTCAACCCTATTTTTTTTATTCTCTCGTACCAACACGTTTATGTAAATTTAAGAACCAGTACATTTTAAGCTGAATGTCAAAATCCTACTTCAATAGTATATTTTTTAAAATAAAACAATACCTAAATACTTATTTACAGCTGTTTTGTAATGAAATAATTGTCAAGTTATATAACCATATCTCAACTGATAGTAACAATGATAAATGAAACGTTTGAAAAAGTTCATTAATAAAAACACCCGTATTTATCCAATAAAAATGAATTTAATTAAAATTATGGATAATTATTTGGGGAACTTCATACTTGTTATTCGTGCTTTTGGTATTGATTTTGTACCTAGCTGTGATTTGTACCTAGATGATATTTATCCAATAAAAATGAATTGAATTAAAATTATGGATAATTATTTGGGGAACTTCATACTCGTTATTCGTGATTTTGGTATTGATTTTGTACCTAGCTGATATTTGCGTAATTCCTTGCTTTAATGTTGAATCTGAACTTAGTTCATATTTGCATCATTCCTGGTTTTCTGCGTAAAAGTACGTAGCTTACAATGTATATTCACATAATGCATGCCTTGGCCGCTCATTCTTTACTTGGCTGATATTTGGATTATTCATGATTTGGTATTTTTTGGTATTTATTTGTCCACACTGTTAGTACTTTAGAATTGTCTTGTTAATCACTGTTATTTTATGGTTTTGACTTGGTTGGTAAAATTTGTGATACCGAAATGTATCTGCGGAATTCCTGAATTGGGTGTTGATTCTGTCTTTATTTCTTCCGCAGTGCGACAGTGCTAAACCAGCAAACAATGTTCTTTGAGCTAGCCGGCAGTTTAGCGGCGAGCAATCTTTGACCCATCTTTTCTAAATAACGTTTTGTCATCTTTTTGTTTTCAAGATAGTGGTCATAGAGTCAATAGTCTACACGTAATGGGTTTAATTCGTATGTTTATTTTACTTTAGTGAAACAGGATACAGAAAGCGGAGGTTTGTGTTTGGTTTGGTTTAACCCTACCGCTAGATTCTGTTAGTGCCGGTACCAAGTTAGGCTATCCAGGGTTCCTATCGTTATTGGTAGTTTTTTTTTAAGTGCAGTGGATTGTGACTTGTGATTGTAATTTTCGGCCTTGTAGGTGCTTACTGTTATCTTTACTTTGTAATTTAGCTGATGTTTGCGTACTTCCTGGTTTTTGGTGTTGATTCTGTAATAAATTGGGGTAATAACAAAATTACCGAACAGAGTTGTTAAGGGCCGAAGTCATTGTGACAAAAAAAAACAAATCGGGAGGAAACCACCGGAAGAAAATGGTCTTGACTTGGTACAGATATTTCAAAATAAATGGTGGGTTAAACCGGTTTTATGGCATGCCAAACGTCCCCTTCCATTGCGGTAGTGTCCGGAAGAAACTCAACAGCAATTTCTTTTGATTTAAAAGAATTGATAATCCCAGTACTAAGTGAGATAAGAATCTTGAATCAATGTTCGGACCGAAACTTCAAACTTTTCAACAAGGGACTGATATCTATTAAAAGACTTTTTTAATGATCGTATGATGCGGAATTTTTTGAAGCCTTGATAAATCAGGCGGTCGTGGAGATAACTATTTCTAATTAGAAGGTCTGTATGATTTGTGCTAACTCTCGCGTAACGAATTAACTGTGAAACATACACTCCGTAGGTAGGAGAAGCTGGAATATTACTGTCCATGTTACGGAAATTGATAATTTTGAAATTAAAATCGACCCTTTCGTCATAAATTTTAGTAATGAGACTACCATTTTCGTCAAATTCGAGATGTAAGTCCAAAAAAGATGTAGATCTAGGTTTTTTTGTCGTTTCTTTTATCTCTAATTCTGGCGAATATATTAATGGGATCCATATAACAAAAGATGCGTTATTGATGGTTAGAACATCATCAATATATCTATAAGTGAAATTTAAGGATCTAGCATCTTTTATTTCATAATCTTGTACGAGTCCCTGAAGAAATTCAGTCTCTTGAGAATAAAAAACAAGTCTGCGAGTAGAAAGGAACAATTAATGCCAAATATGCCCATTGGTATGCCAACTTTCTGTTGATAAATATCACCTCCACATGTGACAAATATACACAATGAATTATCAGTTAAAAAATCAAGCATGTTGTGCACTTTATTTTCATCGTGCATACTTTTCTTTTCTTTTTAAATTGTTTTTTGAAGAAAATGTGGATTTATAACCTAATTCAACATATTTTTGAATCCGCAAAGATACCTTCGATTCGTGATTTTAGTTTATCACGACAAAGCGTGGTATACAGTGTGGAAAAATTAAAAATTAAATGTTTTCAGAAAATGCATTTGAGAAAATAAATGTGATTTGTAATTTTCAAATAAATTCTTCGATTTGATATTTGCGCAATTCATAGTTTTTGTGTTGGCTCTGTTTTTAGCATATTTTTACGTAAGTCCTGTTTTTTTATTCATTGCGTTTTTAGCTGACATTTGCGTAATTCCTAGGCTTTCTGTTTTACGCTGATTTTGCGTAATTTCTGGTTTTCGCTGTTGCTTCATACTGCGACACTTGTACTTTTTTCTGTTATTGTTGCATTAATGTCCACTTGTGATTCTCTTCGTTGTGGCTTTGTCTTTTTGCTGACTGTACGTTGCTGTTTTATTTGAATCATCGATTTTTTTTCTTCGCCATATTGCTCCTCTGTTAATTTGCCTAAATCTTTCCAGTTTGTCCTCTATCTATTTGTTAACGTATTAATCTGCGCTGCAGTGTCATTTAATTGTCAAAATAGTCAACTGAATTCAAATCACAAATTAATTGCCATGTATGCTTTTAAGTGTTTAATCAACAATGTAGCGCTGACAGCATAGATTGAATTGAGTTTATGGCAATTTGGACAAACAAAAAATAATCTCATTATTGCTTGAAGAGAAGAGGGAAGAATGGCATTTCAAAGGGTCAAATTTTGAAAAGACGTGAACGGTTATAGAACAACGACAGTAGAATACCGAAGTAACAAAGCACAAGATTACACAAATCAAAGTCCAGAGACAAGGCAAAAGCAAGAACACCAAAAGACGGAAGACCAAAGACACCACATGCCCACAAAACACACGAACATTACTTATACAACACAAAAAACCAAAGCACTAACAGTGTGAACTCTCAATAAACAAGAGTGACATCAGGTGCCCTAGAAGGGTAAGCATGTCCTGCTATGTGCACAGCACCCGTCACACTGTCAGTGGGTCAATCCAGGGTAAAGTCGAAACCGGTAATGTCAAATCAGGGAAGACGCGAATCTAGCTGAAAATGTCAGTTTTGATTTGTGACACTGACATTGCATATCTATCTATGATGTCGTGGTGACGGCCATAGAATTTCTGAAGGGACGAAAGTAACAAGGCTGATCATATGCCTGACTCAGCAGTTTTTGTGACAGTGCTTTTGCCCTTTCCACAGAGTCACTGTATGTACTGCACGCTCTACAGTAACGATTTAATTGTGAAATATATACTCCATATGCTGGGGATGCAGGTATATTGCTGCAGAGAAGGGGAAAGTTCACTATTGGAAAGTCAAAATCATCACGTTTGTCATATAATCTAGATTTCAGACGTCCATGTTCGTCTATGTACAACAAAAGGTCATGGTATGAAGCAGAATCAGGTGTATCGGTAATAGAAAAATATGAAAGGATATGTTGGTTCTATATTTGTTCATCGTTCACATTTGAACAATATTCAGAAGCTTAACTCTTGCATATTTATCTTCCGTGCATTTATGAACATAATCATTGTAAAGTGTAAACTGAAAAAAAATCATCTGGAAAAAATGTATACAATTAAATCAAACTGTTTTGAAAAAATAAAGAAAGAATTACTGTAAAATGTTAGTGTGTGAAAACATTACAAATTTTATAAACACTGTAGAATATCTATTTGTTTAAATACTGATTGACACAATTAAACTGCAATATCCTCTTCCAAGAAATACGACATTATCTTAGTAAATTCCGGATGTTAAAAGAATGCAAATTGAAGATTGCATAATATTACATTTCTAAGTTTGGAATTTAAAGCTGGAGTATCTCCCTTATGCATAGCAATGTCCTTAGTTGAATTTGAATTTTTGTTTAGATCCGTTTTCTATAAGATTTAAAAATGTTCGGTGTATGGTCTTCGAAATGTTTGATTTGATCAGCACTGAAAAGACATGAGTTGTCGAAATAGCTATATGCAGAAACTGAATTTACATGTATAGTAACTTCGGTATTTGGTTACTTAAAAACTGTTCAGCCTGAGTCCTCAAAGAAGTGTAGAAATTCAAACATTAAAAAGACAAAATTAAAATTCCATCCTGATAGAGTACTCAGATGGTCATCCAACAATGTAAAGAAGTTTATAAATTTAGAAAAAAAGAGTTACTCAATTGTAAAAGAGCTTATAGAAACATTACATCGTAGATTGACATCGCTTTAATTAAGCAATTACACATGAAAAAGAAAGGAAATGGGGTAAATGTCAAGGAGACAACATCCAATTTCCAGTTTAAAACGACCAAAAACAAAGCATCTCGGGGTCACCGTACGGATTTCAACACAGTGAGGAACCTTACCCCATAAAGCAAGCCCTTAATGGCCCCAAAAAGTAAAAAAGTGAATAAATCAATGGAAACAAACCACATTAAAAACCCGAATATCAAGAAACTAAAATTTAATATAAAAATAAATACACAAAAAGATTCGCAGTAAAAATCAAACTAGAAAAAAGTCTTACTTATCAAGACGAGTACCTTTACAATGAAGTACATAAATCATGAAGACAATACACACGGGTACTGTCCTAATAAATGCTCGCAGTTACTGACAGCTAGTTAAGGACAATTTCCGTTGACTATGATATCAAGCCTTCTTATATGAAACTTCAATTGAAAAACCTGTAAATATATGAAAGAAGAACATGATATTGTGTAATGCCAAATATTGCCAAATACAGTTCATTATTTTAATGTCCTTGGCGTCAATAATAATTTTTCAGTAAAAAAAAATCCATTGACAGGCTTTGCTTTGATTGTCAAATCAGGATTTACGCCCCCACACAGTCAAACAATATACTTTTATTCGCATTTTAATGCAATCAAGCAATTTTTGTCGTTTTTTATCTAACTTGATTTTAAGTGGACATGGAAGCAGACTTAACAGGGAACCTATACTTTGTCCGAGGCATGTAGATACTGCAATTGACGGTCGTTTTCACCAATCGCATATTGTTACATAAGTGTTGTATACTCAGAACACCGATCAAGCGGTTTGCAGTAAGTCAATGAAATATCGTTTACAAGATTGGTATTAGCCGACCGATGACAGTCATAAGCAAATAATGTTCCTGTTTTAACATGAACCGATAGTTATAACCAATAGCCGTGGACGGTCTTGGGATATACAAGCAGTTCATACTGGTCATGTTCGGAGATGAAGAGGTAAATATAAGACGTGTTGTGAAGAAGTACAGAGCGGCTGATATTTGGCACTTAACAATCACGTAATAGGAGAATTAACAAGCTCAAAGTGGATTAAAGCTGTAATAAATATGGACGAATCAGAATGTAGGAAAACTCAACTTACTTCTTTCATACAGTATCAGCAAATCAGGGCCATCGATAAAACGTAAAGTACTATAACAGACGAAGCAGAGGAAGCCTCGCATCGGTCATATTCGGTAAGAAAGCGACTGATATCGCCCAGAAAAACAATACGGAAGCCAAACTAAAACATATCATCCAGGACAAACAAATGAATACTGACTCTCCAACGAGCTTGAAAACGCCGTTAGGATGGAAGATATGGGGAAGTAAAAATAATGAAATGGAGCCTTCAACAGGGCGGAAATGAAGTTTTGGGAAACCGACAACATTCCTTCCAAAACGGATGTCGTATTATTCTTATCCCAGTGGGGGATCATTTGTGATGTTATAAATACAGTGGACAACTTGATCAAAATGGGAAAAATAGAGAATCTGGATTAAACATTATGAGACGATATATACGTCATCATCTAAACACCACAGTCATCATTATGAGAGGATATCTACGTCATCGTTAAAACACCCAAGTCAACGATTTGAGTGATTAAGATTTTTTTCTTAACTGAAAATGAACTTTGTTTTCTAGAACGTCAGATATAACCCTTAAATGCTGCTGAGAGGTTGCTCTTTGAGAACGCGTACAGCATAACTGTGTATTTTTCAACTTTTGTCTTTTGTTCAGATTTTAAAAACCGAAAATATATCTAATTGTCAGCGAATATTATACCTCAAATTCTCACCATTACAATTACGTATTGTCCAGCCAACATCGAATAATGAAATGAGCTCATGAACATACTCTTGAGAAATTCGTGAGCACGCGAGCATTCTGTGAGTAGCTCGTAAGCAACTCCGGATTAATTCGCAATAAACCTGCAGATTTAATGTGTATATTTCATACATAAGCACGAGTTACCTCCTTAGAATAATTGCAGATGTTTAACCTTACTGTTATAATTGACACTTACCAAATCCTTGTCCTGCTGGTATTTATCTGTAAGAGCTGTAATATGCGTCTATATCGATCAGAGTATACACCAGAAAGAGGCTGGGCAACGTGATTTCAGAGGCACGTGATGCTGCTGTGTGGTCTGGTTAGATTCTCCTTAGCCGGAACACCGCCATGGTTTACTGGGTACTACACTCCCCCCTGTTTTGTTGTTTAGACCCCTGCCAGGTGGAGGTCCATTTGGGGTGGGGACCTCCTTCCTACGGGCATGGTCAGGTCTCTTTTCTTAGAAAGAGAGGAGGGGGGCCTTGTTGAGATGTTTGAATACCCTTACATGATACCTTCTGGTCCCAGGGCTCCCAGCTACCTCCCGGATCGGTCTCGTCCATGGGGACAGGGTTCGCACCAGTCAAGGCCAACTGATTTCCCGTTTACTCGTCAACGCCGGGAATGTAGGGGGGCCTTCTTGGCTTGCACGACTTGCCAGACAGCGAGGGCAAGTAGCTAATGCAACCTAGCAGGCCTAACATAATAAAAGACTATGCAACTTCAAAACAAAGGACCAACTGGTCAACACCACTTTACAACAAATGACCGAAGGGTCCATACAACTTTCAAACAAATGACCAACGGGTCAATCTAACTTTAAAACAAATGACCGAAGGGTCAATGCAACTTCCAAACAAATGACCAACGGGTCAATTAAACTTTACTACAAATGACCGAAGGGTCAATGCAACTTCCAAACAAATGACCAATGGGTCAATAAAACTCCGAAACAACTAACCAACGGGTCCCCTATTTACACTACCTTCTATGTACACTCTCTAGCAATCCTTCACCCCCTATTCCTTCATCCCTCCTTAATCAATAAGGATTTTACAATAAAGCCCCCTGCCCTTCCTATTCTCTATTCATTTTAACCATTTAACCTCCCCCGGAATGACCAGCTATTCCGATTCTCACATACACCAATTGTTCTTTTCTGTGCTTCAGTTGGAGAGTGGGCTTAGGCCACGCCAAAGACCCTCAGTCCATTAGCAGTGGTACCCTGGAGGACCTACCTTACGGACTCCCCCCTCACTGTTGCAACCTCGAGGGCCACATCACCCAACATCTTTGGGTGACCTGGGAGGCCCTTCAAAGGTCCAAAGTAGGGGGCGTCCGTTTCCAGAAGCAGGCGGTCTCCAGGAACTGCCCAGACCCCTTCCCTCTGGTCCCGGCCAAATGCCCCCACTCCCCGCACGTAGGAGAAGTATGCTCCGGGAAACTTCCCCAGCCATTCCTCCATTAACTCCCTGTCACCAGTGAAGCAGTGGAGGACCAAGGGATGGGCCCTGTCAAGGAGACGCTCCTCCAGGGCCCCCATTACCCCTTCATGGGCCTCTAGTGCCAGGACATCGTCCTTGGCATCCCTCACGTGGAATACCACGGACTTCCCTGGGATGACCGAAGCCAAGGCCCACTTCAGGGTCTCCATCTGGGACTGATTGGTTGGTTGGGGTTCGGAGAGGTCCAGCCCCACCTCACCCAAGGCCACAAGATGAGGGGAGCGGATCAGGCGGTCCATCTCCGCCTGCCGTGCATCCTGGAAGTCTCTGCAACGTTTGGGGTGGATGCCCACAGCAATCCCGAACCCGGGCGGGCAGACAAGGGGATCCCTCGGCCATGTCGGGGGTCACAAAAAATTGCTACCCCGACGGGCGTCACTGGGATAGTAGGCTGAGGAACCACCTCATTGGCCAGGAACTCACTCAGAGAAGTGTTGCGGGCCCGCCTGCCCCTGTCAAAATGAAAATGTGAGTCAAATGACTCTGGCGGGCCCTCTTCTCCTCCTATGGCTCCTACGCCAGGTAGGGGCTCTTCAGATATTGGAATTCCTCGGCCTACACCTGAGACTTGGCGCTTGGTGGTCTTCACACCCGAGGTGAAGCCAGGAGGAGGAATAAGGGCTAGGGACCTCCCCAGGGCACGTGGGAAGGATGAAAAGCTACACTGGGTTGCCCAAGTGCTTTCCCTCGCCAACTGTCTTCCCACGCCCGATGGGGGCCAACATGAAAAGCTGCGCTGGGGGACACCAGTGCTTTTCACCACCTTCTTCACCACCCCAGAATGGGAAAAGCCCGGAAAGCTACACTGGGTTGCCCCAGTGCTTTCCGCTGCCACCTTACCACTACCTCCTCCCATCCTGCCCGTCCCACCGGTCTGTCCCTCCTCCGAGGTCCCGGCAGGGTCACGCCCGAACCTCTTCATGGGAGGGCTCCCCCCAGTGCTGGATGGACTGTCTGGGTCACCCGCAGGCCGACCCACCTGAAGGAACCTCCCCCGCTGTGCTGGGTCCATGAGGGACATTAGGACCACCTGGCACCTCCAGTGCAACAGTGTGGCGGGGTGTCGCCCCAGGACCAAAGCTTGGCCCTGAGGTACATCCCAACCTGCCAGGCGGCTAACCTCCCTCATTAACTCATCAAATCGGAGGATGTCCTCCAGCTGGTCGACCTGGACTGCCACCAAGTCCATCACCAGTTGGGGAGCATCGGGACCCACCCCCCCAACCAACTGAATTTGCAGTTCCAGGGTGGACCTGACCGCCCTGGCCCTCTGGAGCCCATTCTCCAAGTCCCGCATGACTGGGGGGAGATGGGCCTCTTCGGCGTGCTGACGCACCCCGATGACCCGCTCTCCACACCCTGGCATGGGGCAACTCATCCTCACCGGCTCCACCCTGCTGCGCATCAGTGGCGTAGGAGCCCCCCTACCCCTGACACTAGACACCGGGGTGGTATGGGGTGCAAGGCGACCCCACACGCCCCTCCCCTCCCCAGGCGGGCGATCTCCAGAGGGGCCAGCAGGGCCGCGGGCCATTTCTGGCCCACTAGTCCCCACCGGTCTCTCCTTCATGGACCTGGACCCCTGGTCTCCAGAGCGGCCAGGGGGGCCGCGGGCCATTGCTGGCCCACTAGACCCCACCCTCCTCTCCTTCCTCGACCCCTGGTCTCCAGAGCGGCTAGGCGGGCCGCGGGCCATTGCTGGCCCACTAGACCCACCCGTCCTCCCCTTCATTGACCCCTTACCCTTGTCTCCGGGTCGACCAGCAGGGCTGCGGGCCATTGCTGACCCACTAGGCCCCGCCGGCTTCCCCATCACTGACGGCTCCCCGGTGTGGGTCTCCTGGGAGCGGGAGCTGGCCCCCCTCTCCACCTCCGCTTGGGCCCTCTCCCGCTTCTCCAGCCTCTTCCTCGCCTTCCTCCTCTTTTCCTTCTGTCTTCTTCTTCTCCTCTCGAACTCCTCCTCCTCCGCCGTCCTGCCCCGCCTCCTCTCCCGGCTATCCTTCTCCTTCGGCTCCACCACCCTCTCCTCCTTCCTGCCTGCCACCTCCATCTCTGCCTCTGACCCTGACTCCTGGGGCTCACTTTCCATAGGTTCAATCTTCTCCTTCCCCCCAGGAGCCAGGTCCAACACAAATCCTTCCTGTCCCCCTACCGCTCCTTCGTCCTCATCTGGACGAAGGAGGGCCTCCTCCTCCTCCTTCGTGAGGTCTTTTTTTTCCATGATCTGAAAAATAGAAATGGGGGGGTGCAAGGAGAGGTACGCCACTTGTGTCAATGACAAGGCAGAGCATCCTGGACACTTGTAGGTGTCCAGCTGCTCTGCCTCTTGGGGGGTAACATTGACACATCGTCCATGGAACCACTCCTTGCACCCGTCGCACATAATCATGAATCCCCCATCATCTTGGCCCCCNCTGGAGCAATAATTGTTACCAGCCAGTGTATCTAAGCACTCTTCTACTAATGGGAGTGGGAAAACATCTTTAACCGTTGCACTATTTACCTTTCTATAGTCCACACACCAGCGTACACTCCCATCTCTCTTACGTATAAGAACAGGAGGAGAGGCCCACTCTGAAACGGAAGGCGCAATGACTCCGGCCGTCAACATTTTTCTTAGTGTGGCATCCTCCTCCTCAGCAAAACCCAGGGGTGTCCGCCACATTCTTTGCTTAATTGGGGGGTTACTGCCAGTGTCAATGGTGTGTTCAATGGCAGTGAAATTGCCGAGATCAAATTCATCTTTGGCAAATACATCCCCATACTCAATTAATAACTGACCCAACTTGTTACCTTCTTCAGGGGTCAGTTCCTTTACCGAACGCTCCAACAGATTGTGGACATGGGCTGGGACCTCTACATCATTGGGCTGCCCCCCTTTATCTATTTTTCCTGTGCCCCACACTCCCGACTTGTTCAATCCTGGATCTTCCCCATGGCATTGTACTTCTTGGGCCTGGGACAGCTGGCTTCCTGCCTTCACCTTTACAGAGTGGTCTGACAGGTTGATCACACAGAGTACTGGCTCTCTAGTGGCAGTATGTGCAGTTTGGGGAATTAATAATTCTCCCCTTGTGGCTGCGTCAACCATGTAATCCCCACTCAGTACACCTGCCAGTTTCCCAGACACTTTTTTTCACTGAATTGGGGGGACCACAAACGTTTCCTGGGTAACAACGGCAGTCATGATTGGACTTGGGAAGACTGCCCCCAGGACATTGGGACTACTTCCCCATGGACTGTCAGTTTCCCTTCCTTTAAGTTTAGGGTGATCCTCTGTTCCCTCAAAAAATCTAACTCCAGCAGCATACTGTCTCCAATGGGGCTACATAGATGTTCATGGTGAAGGACTGTTGGCCCAGCCCCAGTTCAAAGGGCCCGACCACATATCCATTCATCCTGAGCCCCTTCCCTGCCGTATTCATGATGACTTCCTTTATAATTGGTGGGGAATACTCTTAAGCCTTGTATACCTCCTCGGATATGAGGGTCACCTGTGCTGCTGTATCTACTACGGCATGAACGATCTCGCCTTGAACCCTCACTGACAACCGACTAAAAGTTATAGTCTCTTAACCTTCCTCTTGGCTATCCCCACCCTCAATTTGGTTGTCTAACTGATCCTCCACTAAGGTTGTCTCCCCCTCTTCGTGTGAAAAACCTAACTCCAATCCTAAAAGGGGGTCTTCTTCACTCTCCCCAGGATTTTCAATTTGCTTAATGGGTTGGGGTCATCGGGTAAATCCTGGGGTCCTTGTTCCTCAACATCTGTACTTTGGGCCCATACTGGGGAACTTGGCCTTTTCACCTTATCAAATGGTCCCTGCCTTACCCAGGCTAGGCTAAAAGACATGGTGACAGCGTGGTCCCCATAGGTCTTCCCCAGTTCCCCTTTACTAGGTTCTTCCTGACTGAGACCTTTCTCCTTGCATAGGGTCGGGCTCAGGCCTCTTGAGCTGACCCCTTGGAGTTTAAAGGACTCATATGCTCTTCAAAGGTCACTCTACGCCTGGGGGACCTGGATCTTTCCAACTTTAGGCATTCCCTTTTGAAATGTCCCATGTCCCCACAGAAAAAACATCCCTTACTTGCAGGTGAGGGGCTTCGGGACTGGGAACGATTCATGGTTGGGGTCCCCAGTAATTTGCACATTTCTGCTATGAGATGCCCCTCTAACTTTTGGATTTGGCTATGGAGGCTTTCTACCTGGCGAGAAAGTCCCTCCATTTTGTCCTGCCATTTTTTCCACCTTACTCTCCAACTTTTCTATCCTTCCCCGGTA
>MJUU01040969.1:0-20651 GCA_002080025.1 Modiolus philippinarum
GTAAGTCAATAAATACCCCTACTGTGAAGTGTTTCTTTAAGAAAGATTACTGTATGTCATTGTCTAACCGTATAACCTGTTCTAATGTATTTCTATTTGTTCTCAATCCACTTTGGTTTTCATTATACAATTTATTTTTTTCCAAATACCATCGTAATATATTATTTACCTTTTTTCCATAATTTTTACGAAGTTAGATGTGAGAGCAATTGGTCTATAGGACTGAGGGTAACTGGGATTCTTGCCTTGTTTTAAACTTGGGATGATGACTGAATGTTTCCATTGAGAAGGGAGTTCTTATATTCTATTAATGAATAACAGTAAAATACTTAATGACTTGTCATGCATCTTTTTGAACATATTATAAGAGATTTTATCTTTTCCTGGAGATGTATTGTTCGTGTCTTTAATTGCGTCTGAAAATTCCTGTAAAGAAAAAGGTTGATTAAATGATTGTGAATTATCGTGGAATTGTGTGAATATATTTTGATATCCATTCATCTCAGTTGTTTCCTTAATTGACTGAAAGTCTTGTGAATAATTATCAGTACTACTGACTTAAGCTTAATTTTTTCACTAATAAATCTGATTTTTCCTTTGCCGATTCATACTTATTGCCATTTAGCAAAAGCGTGGGGGGTCCTACTGCTTGTGAGTTCTCACCCAACATCTTTTTTATGGTAGTCCATACCTGACCTATGTGAGAGTCACTGTTAAGTGACTGACAGTAATTTTCCCAATATTAATTTTGAGCAATTTTAATTGCATTTTTACAATTTTTTTCAATATATTTATAATTAATGTAATCATCCCCATTACCAGTGTGTTGTGCTCTGTTGCGCGCTTTGTTTCTTTCATTTACTATTTCTGTACATGCATTGGTCCACCAAGGGACCATAGGTTTAATTCTATGCCTGTTAACTTTTTTAACGGGGATGTTTCTGTCAGCAATGTTAAGTATTGTATCTGTCAGTCTGGTACATGTTTCGTTTACGTTATCCGAAACCATGTCCGGACTTAAAGTTTTATCACACATGCTGGCAAAATCATCCCAATTAGCTCTTTTGTAATTCCATTTAAATTCGGTATCAGTGTTTTGTGTTTTATTTACTTGATTAAAGGTTAAATCAATAACAAAGTGGTCACTTCCAAAAGAAGATCTGTGATCTACAGACCAAGTAATCTGATCACATGGCCTAACCAACATGGGTGTAAATATCGCGCGAGGACTGGTACATATGCGGAAAATACTACTCTAGGACTAGATTGAAGAAAAATACACAAATCTGGATGTGTGTAACCGAAAGAGGAAATAAATTTGTTTGTTAACATGTCTAATGTAAAAAAGTGAAGCGTACATTCTAAAGATAAATTAATCAGCTATCTGCTTCTTTTTTAAGAATTAAAATCGGCTGTGTACTTTTCAAGAACATGCACGAACCAATAACCAATCCTACAAGAATGAACATATTCTCGATCCGAGTAATGCGTAGAAAACAACTTTTATACATCTATTTATGAGATTTTATAATTTTTGCATGGTCCTACATGCGTATCATTACTAGTATCAAAAATTGATGAAATTATAGACAATAGAATAGAGCGCTTAACGAGAAAAACAAGTACATGCAAAAAATCTTAAGTTTGGACGGGAACATGCATTATTTCTACAGAAGCAGACATTGTAAAATACTGATTAATATTTATTTTCTCCTTCGCTTTGCTCATCCGAAAAATAAATTGATCCGAATTGAGCCCTATGTGTAGGGGGGTGGTAACTTCCTATATTTTGGTATACGGAGATGTGCAAAAAATTCGGGTATAGTTTTTAGCCTGAAATATATAAGTTTTGGTGTGTGTTTTAAGCCAAATGTATATAAATTTGCCTATAGAAAAATTAATGTATATAAATTTGGGTATCAAAAATGGAAAAAAGGTAAATAATTCTCTAAGGTTCCGCGGAACATAGTGTCTCGCCTGCTAACTCCATTGTCATTATAATTTGGCCTTTACTAAAATATGGTTGCTAAGTAGGTCTTTGAGAGTATCAGGAAATTTACCAAAACTGAAATCAAAAATGTTTGAATCTAGCCATTGAAAATATTTGCTTTGGTAAAAATTATCCAAGAAGTATGGTTGCTAACAAGGATTCCCAAAAATGGCTTGTCCTTGAGAGTTTCAGGAAATTTACCAAAATTGGAATCATTTTTGAAATCTTACCATTGAAAATATTTGTTTTGACTTAAATGCATCCAAAAAGCATGGTTTGTAACAAGAATTCCAAAAAATGCTGGTCTTTGAGAGTTTCAGGAAATTTACCAAAGTTGGCACCAAATTTTTGGATTCTTATTTTTCTAAATTATCCATCATATGAAAAAAAACGGCTAGAATATTTGATTGTAGAAATTGTTAGTCTTGGACATTTTCAGGAAATTTAACAAAGTTGGATTCCGAAATCTTATTGCACATCTACAGACTATATAGGCAACAATTCTACATCAAAATTAAATTCTTTATCCCAATTTTGTTTGATAAATGGACGTAGAGTGAAAATTTAGCCAAATTTATTGATGCAGGAAATATAGGTCAAGGTGACATAATTCTGGTATGGATGTAGTTTACTACTAAAGATGTAACCACATACCAATCATCATCTGTGTATGACATGTAGGTGGTGAGATATGGTGCAAACCAAAAAATTTGTTTAAAAAAGTCCAAAGTCCAACTAATGTCAAAGTACGGAAAAATTTGATTTTTTTTTTTCAAAATTAAACTTTGAATTCAATAATGAAGTTGCGCTGGATATTGTGTCAAAATTTCATTGATATTGAACATGATATGAGAAAGTTATTTAAGTTCAAAAAAATTTAACATTTGGGTTAACCAAATGTAGACGACGACGCCGATGACGACGACGCCGATGACGACGACACCGACGACGACGACACCGACGACGCCGACGACGATGGAATCTATGGTCGCTTTGTGTCGCATTCGCGACATTCGTCGCAGGCGAGACAAAAATTGCCAATAATTTAAGAGGTAACATTATTCATGTTCATCATTGTCCTTAAAAGTGTAATATTTTATGCATTTGATGCTTAAAATATTCGATTCGATTTCATCTGCACTGAAGAGACATGAGTTGTCGAAATGCGCATATGCAGAATCAAAATTCACAGTAATTTTGGTATTTAGTTATTTGTTTGTCTGATGCTTTGAAATTTCAGGTTAGTGTGAATGGAGCATGTATAAATACGGGTCCTGAATTTAGTGTTGTTATATAAATTTGGGTGTTTTATGTATATCAGTATATAAATTCTGGGTATGTTTCTGAGATCGATTTGGCATATCCGTACCAGAAAAAATACCAAGTTACCCCCCCCNCGAGTTAAGTGTCAGGTTTGATAGAATATAAACCTTAGTTAGCACCCTTAATCACCGTGTTCCACTATTATAGTACCTTAAAACCCATATCTCACATTTTTGCGATAAACGAACTAGTATTTTTATTATATAAAACCATAAGATATGTGACAAAAAAATCGTTCAAAAAAGTAGGAGCTAAAATAGGATTAATCGAAATCAAATGGATAAACAGTGACGTAGAAGGGCTTGTGGTTTCTGCGTCGTCTTTTCGGTCCCCATCCACAAATACGATATCACATTACACTAAGTATTGCTACTGTTAGAGTTTCCTATATTGGCTATTATTTTCAATATAATAATAATAAAAAACGCAACGCTACTTTTTGCCATGTTCTAGTCCTCTTCGTATTTTTATTGCATGTCCTGATAGTCGTATAGTAATACAAATATTATTAAGCAATCTGGATTGAAAATCATTCTATAAATAAAAACAATAACTCCATTGACTTTACTAACCATAAATAAACATATACAAACCAGAATTATATCAAATGAAGATGTTCTGTGCTAATAGCTGAAATCGTCCGCATTGATGTAAAGAATTAGACTGATCGGTTCGTTGATGATTTAAAAGTAGAACGGTGTATTCGAAAAGGTAAATTGAAATTACGCTGGAGTAAGACGGTGTGTTTAGAATAGGCATATATTTTTTTTATTTATGACATTCAAATTTAATTAATTTTTTGTATTTAAGTGTAAAATTACATGATAAACCGTAGATAACTTGCATGTACAGTCCTCTTTTAATTTATTTCCCTATGTTGGTTCTGCCATGTGCTGATGTGCTATATTTATACTACAAATACTTATGTCAATACAAGATAATTCTAAAGTAATAGGATTCTGTCTAGTCCCTGATCCATCATTAAGTACTACTACTTCATTATTAGATATATATTCATATAATGCTGTGCCTTTAGTATCGTTTTCTTTACTTCCCCATAGTTTGTTATGTGCATTATAATCATCAGACTATAAAATTACCTTGTAATTGGTCAAATAAGTCTTTATATTGTATATATTTAGTGTCCTTAGAGGCATCATACAAGTTTACTAAAGTATAAGATTGTCTGTTCATTGTGAATTCAATAACTGAGATTTCAAAGGTGCTTTTCAACTGTTTTTTAGTGTAGGGTAAATTATTTTTTACATAAATTGCTGTTCCACTACCTCTAATATTTTCCCTAACTGAGAAGTCTGCGATGGTGTAACCTTGGATATTAGGGATATCTTTTAAAGTCTGAAACAATGTTTCTTGTAAACATATAATATTTGGGAGTTGTGCTTTATTAGACGAGTTCCATATATACTCAGGTCCATTACTATTGAAACTATGACAGTTCCAGTGTTGTATATTAAACACACCAGCCATTGTAACTAGAAGAAAAATCATGTTTGAACTATAAATTAACTTTACTATTTTCTCAATTTTTTTGAGTTTACGGTCTTCGAAATGTTTAGCTTTTATCTGCACTGAAGAGACATAATTTGTCGAAATGTGCATATGCAGAAAATAAATTCACAGTCACTTCGGTATTTAGTTATTTTTTAAATTTCCAAGTTTACACCTAAATATGCAAGGTCTATTACCTTGTCTGTAGTTACCTCATAATGAAATGCTTCAATAGTAACTTTAACAATAAATTTGCACAGTTTATCAAGGTCAAAGTCACCCTGCTTAGACATTTTATTGCATTTAGTCAAAGAAATTGCTATTAAAGCAACAATATCTGTTATATCAACAGGTTTTTTGTTCACTTGTTTTGATTCCTTTCTGTAATTTGGGATTACCTTAGTTTTGGGAGCAGTTTGTTCATTTGTTACCATTTTAGTCATTTCATTTTTAGGCATTTTGGTGGCCTCAGAGTGAGATATTTTCTCCTCTGTAGACTTTTTAAGTGCATGTTGCTTTTCCAATCTCTTGGGGCATTGTTTATAGTTTGCTTGGTGATCACCCTTGCAATTTATACACATTGGTTTTTCAACCTGACATTGGCCAACACCTCACACATATTTTTTTGCTTTCTACAGTAACTAGCAAGGTGACCAAATTCTTGGCAATGAAAACATTGCATAGGTTTTGGTACAAACAACTTAACTTTAAATTTTCTGAATCCTATACATATGTAGTGTGGGAGCTCTGGTTTTGAAAAAAATAATTTTATGGTCTTAGAAGGCATTCTCACTTGTTGATCTTTATCATAGTAGGTACGCCTTACAGCTTTATTAACCCCATATTCTTGCAAAGCCTCTACTAATTCCTCCTCTTTATACTCAGAAGGAACATTGTAAATGCAACCCTGTGATGATTGTAGACTCTTTGGAGTTGAACATTTAATGTTCCATTCTCCTAGTTTTGTACATGCCATTAGCTGTTTAAACTGATGTACATCTGTACATTCTACTATTATGTTCCCAGATCTTACAGGTCTGATGTTTTTAACAACACCATATTACTGTGACAGACATTTCTGCACTTTAATGGGATTTTGGTTTGCAAGAGATACTCCCACAGCTTGCACTATAATAACACATTTTTCCGAGCGTGGGTTATTATTGTAGGCATTGTTAGGCTGAAAGAGGTGGGCTCGAGCCGAGTTACGGGATGAGTGCCTTATAACAGTTGATGGAGTTTGTAAGTCTTATCTACTGGGCTTGGGGTGGCAAATTTCTTTTTTTGGAATCTCTAGTAGATTCAGTAGGTAAAGACTTACTTGATGTATCAGAACAATAGCCTTCCTTATCACTATAATAGTCTATAGAGTTAGACCCTTCTTCATAAATATGGTCCGCCATCTTGAGTAACAAAGACAAAGACAACTGATTTCTATCAAGGAAAACGACGAATACTCTAGTCTTTTTATCAAAATGTGTTCAAAAACACCGTATTCACTTCCAAGGTGTATTGTATAGTCGATTTAACTACAAAATACACGAAAAAAATCGAGTTAATCTGTAAAAATCTTCAAAAGTGTGGGAGCTCAAAGAAAACCGACGCGTGATCCGAGACTCGCCGACCCGACCTGTAACTATCTGGTGCAGATGTTATCTTATCACCTCTTTTGAAAAAAAGGACAATAAGACCATTCCGCCAACATTTTGGAATTTCTTGCTTATCTATAATCATATTTTACATAGTTTTAAAGCACAGAATAACTTTAGGCCACCAAAAATTATATGTTCATTTTGAATTAAATCCTCGCCACTGGCCTTTTTACGTTTCAATTGTTTGATTACTGAAATTATATCTTCTTCAATAATCGGACCCTTGGTAAGAATTGAAGATAACTATTTCCATCAGGATACCTCGTTTTACACTCATTATAATTTACATTCACATTTTCAAGGTTTTTTGAGTCGAAGTCATTTTGGTTATTGGGAGAGTACAGCTTATTAAAATATTTCGCAAAGGCATCACACACAGATTGTGAGGTATTAGACAACTTGTCTTCATACAATATTTCTGTACAGACTTTTGATCGAGTAGGTTTTTTGTCTCTTAAAGGATTTCCAAAAGAATCTCAGATCACATTCTGCATATGTATGTAAAAGTGTGGATTTCATGCTAGCGTTAGGCCTCAAATAAACAATCAAGTCGCATATCAGTTCTAGGGTTCTTTATTACCACAACTTTCACATAGTATGTAGATATCACATAATAAAATATACCCTGAAATAACAATAATAGACTATAAGTAAAAATATATAACAATACACATAAGTACTAAAGTTGCATCACAATTATCATAAATAAAGTACAAAAATTATGTCCCTTTGATTATTAAGTATCAACATTCTACTTTCTGACCTTTCATCTCATTTGTAGTACAATAAAAATGTCTACGATCAACGGATTTGATTTTCTAAATACGTATACAAATTTCAATAAATACTCCATATATATACATCTTGATAAATACATCAAAAAGGTATCCATCTTATAACTTCCGTTGATTTAAGTTTGCAACAAAATTGTACCGGTTACATACTGACAATTTTGAACCTTATACAATACATATTTCATTATGATATAGCTGTTTTCTTTAAAACGATAATGTTGAAATGTGAAAATCCAACTTTAAGTACTCTTGGATTAAACTCATCGAAAAATGGGGAGGTAATCCAAATTAAAATACTGTAACACTGAACCGTGAAATATCAATCACATAAACAATATATATAAAACTAGATACACTTCTTTAAACTCACCAATTTGTGGAATTGAGTAAATACAAAAGCATCAACAGCTACTAAATAACATCACTGTAGCAATTTCATATAGACCATTACATAAGTGAGACATCAGTTAGGTCTTCAAACAGATAACTTGTAACAATGACATTATTCTAAATAATAGATTCTATAATACACATGAATCAATCATACACTTTAAATAATATTTTACAAACAGAAATAACAATTAAAATGTTTATCTGTATTCAGACTTTACATTGTACAAAACTACGCAATTAATCAATGCTGAAAAAATTGCTCCCGATAAAGGTCAAGGTCATTTAAAAATCACTTCAAACTGACCCATTCAAAAATACACATTCGTCAAAAAACACAATCGCAACACGTATTCAGCTTTCAGACTAAATCACTCACACTTGGGCATTGGGGAAATTACCTTTAACTTCCAGATTTAATGAAAAATATCAAATCAGGATTCATACTTCATCCATCGATAATCAGACGCTCTAAGAACGTAAAAGATTACTTACCGAAAATATGCGAATAAGTTGCTCCTTACTGAATGAAATACATTTCCAAAATCACTACTAATCCAAATCCATGTGGAAAATACACAGTGGTTACTAAATAACCAAACCAAACTAATAATTTTATATCTGACAACAAGGACAATGTCCAGCCATTACAATCAAATTTCCCACTCTAAAGATCACAAGACCACCAATGACCAATGAAATCACACTACACGCATACGTAAAAGAGATTGCGAATGCAATCACATGCTGCAAAATAATATTAATCAATCGATCGACTGCAACATAAGATATACGATTAAAAGTAATAATATACAATATCAAATATAATCACAGGAAGTGGCATAAAATCCACTCTACCACAACCTCCCCCTGGTTAGAAAATGACGACCTCGTCATCTAAACATAACTCTTCCCCTGGTCAGGAGAAAGACGTCCTCGTCAAAAGTAAAGTCTTAAACGTTAAAAAAAACTATGTACATGGGAAAATGGCTTAGTCATCTGCTGCTAACTTCAGCAAAGCATCTGCTAACTTGTCCTCTGATCCTTTGAGGAATCCTAGTGTAGCAGCATCCTGTAGAAATCTTGCTCTTGTCAGCCAGTCAGTCTTTGGTTGAGTTTGCTTACAAACAAAATCCTTGTACTTGGTTGATGCTGTTGATGTTCGTGTTCGAATGGATCTTCTTGGTACTTCTGGTCTATGTTCTTCATCGTGTTCTTCATCATGCTCAGACCCATCATTGTCAAGTTCATTAGATTCGGCTGCTGCTGCAGTATCATCAAAACCATCAGCGTTGGCGTCATCTGATTCAATTTCAACTGGTTCTCTTGGAGCGTCCTCCATTTCTCCGGTGTTACTATCATCAGCATCACTCTGATCTCTATCAGGTAGTGATTCTTCCACTTCAGCTGCTGGATCTTCAGTAATTTCAGCACTCTCAGTGTTGATATCTGAATCATCAGCAAACTGGGGTACAAAAACCATGAAGGACTCGTCCTCACTCTCAGTGTCAGTATCCGGTGTGGTACTAACTGGAGGTGCTGGATTCCTTGTTAAAGGTTCTCTCCTTGTTGTTCGTGGCTTAGGTACGGGTGTTCTTTCTTTTCTGGGTCTAAGTCTTGGTTTTGGAACTGGCGGATCTGGTGGTTTCTGTTCGTCCATGGAGACGGAACCAATGGGAAGCAACAAGTTGCGGTGTAAGGTTCTCTTTTTCCCATCACCATTTTCTTTCTGGACGACGAAAACGGGTATGTCAGTATTTGGCTGTTCTAGGATGACGTATGGATCATTCTCCCAACGATCCGACAGCTTATGTTTTCCCTCAAATGCTAAGATCTTTACAAGCACTCTATCTCCCTGGTGTAGAACAGCTCCTCTAACCTTCTCATCGTAGCCTTTCTTCTGTCTAGACTGTGATTTCTCGGCCGATTCCCTGGCGATTTCATATGACTTCCGTAATCTCTCTCGAAGAGCTTCGACATACTTCGTCGTACTTTTCTGGTTGGCGGTACTCTCAACTGCAAATACAGTGTCGATTGGCAGTCGAGGTTCACGTCCAAACATCAGTGCAAATGGTGAATATCCTGTGGTCTCCTGCTTTGTGCAATTGTATGCATGGACAATTGGACCAAGGTATTGCTTCCAGTTACTCTTCTGGTTGTTCTGTAGTGTTCCGAGCATGTTCAATAAGGTTCTATTGAACCTCGCACACTGTCCATTCCCCATCGGATGGTAAGGGGTCGTTCTTGACTTCTTGATTCCAGTTAGTTGGCAGAGTTCTTTCAGAAGTCGACTTTCAAAATTTCCGCCTTGGTCCGAGTGTATTCTTCGGGAAAGACCATAATGGACCACATAGCTGTTAATGAAGGCTTCCGCAGTAGTTCTTGCTTACATGTTCTTAGTCGGTATAGCCTGTGCATAACGGGTGAAGTGGTCCGTTATTACTAGTATGTGGTGGTATCCTCCCTTGGATGGCTCCAATGTCAGAAAGTCCATGCAGACGATTTCCTGTGGTTGTGAGGTTCTGATGTTCGTGAGTGGGGCTCTTTCGGTTGGTAGCTTTTTTCTCTTAAGGCAGCGTGGACAATGTTGTATCCATTCCTCTATATCCTTGTGCATACCACTCCTAAAATAGCGATCCTTTACTAAGGCTGCAGTCCTGTCCCGTCCTTGGTGACCCATGTCGTTGTGGAGATATCTCAAAACTGTCTTAATCTTAATCTGGTAAGACTAGTTGATCTTGGTCCTCTCCATCAACTCTGGTCCTTCGGAAGAGAATGCCATCCTTAAGTACAAGTCTCCGAAAGTTGGAATGGAGTAATCGATGGAATGGTACAGCTGGAATATCTTCCTTGTGAGGCATACTATTCTTTCTGACGTTGTCTATCCAGAATCTGATTACTGGATCCCGCTGCTGTTCCCGTCGAATATCAACTCTTTCATCAGATTGAGTGTCATCCAGATCATCAAGTTCTTGGGGTGACTGGGCCAAACATTCGACGTAAGGTTGGTGTTGAAGCAAGCTGCATATGGCCTTTACCGATGTTACTGGTATCTTGCTGATTTCCTGAACATGACTTGGTTGCTCGTCTGGTATGCAGTCCTGGTGTTGAAGCAAAGCCGGGAGTCTCGATAAACCATCTGCATCAGCATTTGTCTTCCCTGGACGGTACTGAATGTCGAAATCGAATGCTGAGAGGGCAGCTATCCACCTGTGTCCGGTAGCATCCAACATTGCTGAGGACAGTACATACGTGAGCGGATTGTTGTCAGTCAGTACTGTAAACTTGGCTTCATACAAGTAGTCGCTGAACTTGTCACACACAGCCCAACGTAAAGCTAGAAACTCTAGCTCGTGTACCGGGTAGTTCCTTTCAGACTTGGAAAGACCACGGCTGGCGTAAGCAATCACACGCTTCTGTCCGTTCTGTGTCTGATAAAGTACAGCACCCAATCCGGTTTGGCATGCATCTGTGTGTAACTCAAACGGCCTCTGATAGTCTGGGAATCCCAAAATAGGTGGATTAGACAAGTGGCTCTTCAGTTCCTGGAATGCATTTTCTTGTTCTTTGTCCCAGTGCCAAGATCTAACTTCTGGTTTCTTTTTCTTTCCTTTTGCTTTCTTTGTTGAAGTAGATGGCATGAGATCTGTCATTGGTCTGGCCTTCTTGGAAAAGTCACGGATGAACTTCCTATTATATCCCAAGAAACCAAGGAACTGCCGAACTTCCTCTGAGTTTGAAGGTCTTGGCCAGTTCATCACCTTTTCCACTTTCTCTGGATCTTGCTCAATACCATCAGCAGAAACAATGTGGCCTATGTACTTCACCCGCTGTTGGAACAATGTACACTTCTTGGGAGATAGCTTCAAACCGACATCTCGTAGTCGTTGGAAGATCTTCTGCATTCTGTCTAGGTGTTCATTTACTGACTTGGAAAAGATTATCAAGTCATCAAAGTAGATGAAGCAAATTCTGGTGTGCTGATCTCCAAGACATTCCTCCATTAGCCGCTGGTATGTTGCTGGGGAGTTGGCCAATCCGAACGGTAATCTGTTGTACTCCAAGAAGCCAAGAGGTCCAACGGTGAAGGCTGTTCTCTCTTTGTGCTCCTCCAAAACTTCTACCTGGTGATAACCGCTCTTCATGCCCAGCACGGTAAAATACTTGTTGCCACCTAATGAATCCAAGATCTCCTCAATGCGTGGAAGTGCGTATGAGTCTTTGATGGTTCTTTGGTTTAACTGACGATAGTCTACGCACATCCGCAGACTGCCATCCTTCTTCCTCACTAGCACCACATTGGATGACCACGGTGAATGGGATCGTCTTATAATTCCTGCCGACAATAACTGATGCCGATGATTCCTAACTTCCTCAATCATCAAAGGCAGAATTCGGCGATGTCGTTGTTTAAATGGACGATCATCTGTCAAATCAATCTATGTTTCACTGCTGACGTGTGTCCAATATCTGTGTCTCCTGTCGAGAATATGTCCTTATATCTGTGTAAAAGTCCGTGTGCTCTTTCCAATTCTTCATCATCTAATACATCAGTAGGTAGCTTGACTATTTGTAAAACATCCGGTATGGTTGATGTCTCTTTAGGTGGTAGTTCTTCTATGTCAACTGGTTGCAGTTCGCAAACTATGGCTCGTGGAGATACTGTCACAGTCCTGGTAGTAACATTCGATATATGGACTGGAATAGGCTCTTTTCGATCTCGGTGGTAAGTTTCTACAGATGGAACGATGTCTAAATCTTCAGGCAATGCTGACTTTCCGGTGGAATGGAGTAATGCACAGACTGATGGGTACTGTAGTTGCTTGTCCAAGTATCCTTGTATAACTATTTCCGAGTTTGGAGATATAGTTACTGGTTAACTTTCAGCTGATCTCACTATGGCTAATCTATTTTGATGTTTCTGTAGCTCTTTGTTCCGTAATGGCAGACATCTAAATGCAAGGTACCATGGTGTATACAAGTGGGCATCCTGCTAATACCTTGGTCCAATTGCAATCCTTATGTCCTCCATAACTGTATTCAGAATGTTGGTTCCAATTAACAGTGGTACGGTGGAGTTGTACTCCCTGTACGGTACTACCAAGAACAATCCCGGGTATGTCTTTGATGATGGAGTCCTAATGCCGTTGAGCTCGATTCTGCTTCAATATAGCCTAAGTAAGGCAACTGCTTACCATCGGCGCACTCAATCTTCAGAAGTTCAGTCAGCTGTTCCAATGGAAGTGACGAGCAATATCTTTCGTAGTAGGATTCACTCATAGTTGAAACTGTGGATCCTGTATCTAGCAAAGCTGAGGTCTCCATACCATTATAGTGAACAGTCACTTCAAACTGACCCATTCAAAAATACACATTCGTCAAAAACACAATCGCAACACGTATTCAGCTTTCAGACTAAATCACTCACACTTGGGCATTGGGGAAATTACCTTTAACTTGCAGATTTAATGAAAAATTTCAAATCAGGATTCATACTTCATCCATCGATAATCAGACGCTCAAAGAACGTAAAAGATTACTTACCGAAAATATGCGAATAAGTTGCTTTTTACTGAATGAAATACATTTCCAAAATCACTACTAATCCAAATCCATGTGGAAAATACACAGTGGTTACTAAATAACAAAACCAAACTAATAATTTTATATCTGACAACAAGGACAATGTCCAGCCATTACAATCAAATTTCCCACTCTAAAGATCACAAGACCACCAATGACCAATGAAATCACACTACACGCATAAGTAAAAGAGATTGCGAATGCAATCACATTCTGCAAAATAATATTAATCAATCGATCGACTGCAACATAAGATATACGATTAAAAGTAATAATATACAATATCAAATATAACCACAGGAAGTGGCATAAAATCCGCTCTACACCATGTATTCAAGTCTTCGTATTCCTCTGTCAAATACTGTTCATGAGCTAGTAAATGGACGTTTTTAAAGTCCCGTTTAGCTCTTTTATAATTATAATTGGATATGTGCTGCATTCCCCAAAGTCTACCCTCCTGGACCCAAATCATGAGCATCTCGCGTTCCCTTTTGTGTGTATTTTTAATATGACTATTCCAGTACGGTTTAGTATATGGATTGTACGATGAAGTTGAAATGTGTTCTTTTGCAGAGAAAAGCAGAATATCAACAAATTCTTGATAATAAATATCTACACCAATTTTACTATTTGTTTGTATTTCAGTAAGTAATTTTTTCTAAAGAGTCTGATACACTTGATTTATACGCCAGGAGATCAGTATCTTTCACTTTATGCCACGCTGGGAAGTTTTTAACTGTTCGGGTTTTGTGTAATTTATATCAGGAATATCAAATTCTGCAACTATAGGTAATGGTCGGACGTTGAACTGGAGGACCCTTCTTCAAGGATTTCGTAAGATCTCATTTGTCTTACTAGAACATTATTTACAACAATATAGTCTAACATGGTACGTTTTTAAATAAATGTATAATGCGGTTCTTTCAATGACGGTCTAAATTCATTCGTAAATGGAGGACAGAGCGAGTGCCTTTTTACAGAATTTTAAAGTTCATTTGATTTGGATATATTAGTTAACTATATTTTTAGCAACACAAGAGGCATTGAAATCCCCAGCTAGTATTACTTTTCCAAAATTACTATAATATGCAAAAGATCATCCAAGGCACCTAATTCTTAATTCTTGTCTATAGTACTCAATGGACCCACACGCAGGTATAGGTATACACCAAAAATAAACACAGATTCCCGGTTTTGACTTTTTAGTTCAATGCCAACTATTCTATCAGAGTTTGTTTAAAAATTTCATGTATCGAATATTCTAACGATTTCTTGTATAGAATTGATACACCACCTTTACCACGAGAACATTTATAATCACCAATTAAACTGTCTGTTTTAGAAATTTAATTGTTATTTTTGTCAATGCTGTTCATATAAGGCAAATAATTTAGTTTTAACTTATGCTCTGAAATTATTGCAATGTCACAACTGGTTAAATCAATAAGTTCAACAGACAAACAGTGGAAGACATTATTCCCCTTACATTCCATGATAAAACTTTTATCTTCATAATGTCAAAGCAATGATAACTTAAACAGAAAATAAATAAATAATGCAAAAGTATCATGTTTCATGTTCTTATGGTTGTCACCGTTGTCTTACCATCTTTGCCGCCATCTTTGTTTTTGTCTATATTGCAACAATATAATGTTTTTTAGCCCCCACAGTTGAGTTGGTCCTCGCTTCCGAAATGGAAAAGTTTTTTGTAACCAGCACATTTTCTCTAGTCATTTTTACTCAGAAAGAATTCGAAAAAAAGAGATATGTCATACTCGTCACATTTGCTTCATAAACAATAAAATGATATACAGTAAAATCACATGAGACAACTACATGGCTAGATTGGACATGGGACAACGTTTTATTGTTTTTCTTCATCTGGAAGTCACCATGATGCCTTTAATAATGAGTTATATTCATAACTCATGTTAACTTTCCAGTGGATCCGGGATAATCAAGAAACATAAAATAAACTTGCATAATATACTTTCAATGACTGATGTTATTCCAACCCAAAACAATGACAGATAACTAAATCCACAACAAAACGTAAACAGAGATCTTTTGTATCCGTTATTATTGATATTATCTATATTGCCAATGAAGAACTTTCACACCGTGACATCTGCTCAGGATCAAATTACAAAATAAAGAAAGAAAAAAAAAAAACATCAAAATGAAAAAAAATATGAAAATAGGGCTGTTTGTACTCATCACATTTGATTAAGTCCAAATTTACGAAATAAATCATCGGTTAAGTGAACACCGAATCGTTAGTCCAAAACTGAAAAACACAAGTTACTGACAACATCGGAAACACGAAGAAACAAAGACATCACGTAAGAATGGGGAAAAAGACGGGAAAATTGGGATACACTTTATTAAAGACTATTTGGACCACATGATGAAATATATATTTAAAACGGCGTAATAAACTTAAAAAGGCGAAATAACGCAACAACAAAAGCGTAATAACGAGAAGAAGGGCGGTATTATGATTTTCTTTAAGGCGTTATAACACCCTAAAAAAAGCGTGATGACACGAAGACAGGTGTTATTACGCAAAAATGGCGTTATAACGATTTTAATAAAAAGGCGTAATAAAGTGAAACAAGGTGGCACTACTTCTAGAACACACCTGCTATAGTGAAGCGTTTTGACAACTGTTAAAAAAATCGTAATAATGCCTTTTCCTTGTTACTACGTTTTTTGAAGGCGTTATAACGTCTCTTTGTGTTATTGCACATTTTTTCGGGATATAACGCCTTTTAAAAAAGGCTTTTTGACGCATTTTTTTTTGCGCTTTACGCCTTATTCCCTTTATTTCGTCTTAATTACGCCCTTTTCGCGTTATCATACCTTTTTGAATGACGTTTCACATTAAGTTGCCTTTGGAAAGGCTTTAAGGGGGTTTGCTACTCTGTATGAAAATAAACAGGATTTCAAATAAATGTGATTTTTTAGAAAATTGAAAAAGAAATAATCCAAGTGAAAAAATTGATAGATTGATGATCTCGTTTTTGAGTTATAAGCGATTGAAAATTTGGCGGGACACTACACTCCTCGGATTTTTCATAAAATTAACATTAGCAAGGTTTGACCACGAATGAGTGTGACAGAATAATTGAAATTTAATGAAATTTTTACATAATGCTCATAAACAAATATAGATTCTAATGCAACTTTTATATAACGAAGGTTTCTGCATTTTGACCGTCAAATCTACGATTGACGCCCTCGGGTATTCAAATAATGTACTGTTATTGCTTAAATGAAATTTTGGAGAAAAAAGGCATCGATGGGAAAATAATTATGCCGCTTTTAATTGGATAAAACCAGAGAATTACGAAAATCTGACAGAAATCCCCAGAATATGAAGAGCGAACCTCCTTAAAACGTCTTTTTCCCGATATTAAGCCATAAAACGTTATCCGTATAACGCCCTTTTTCACATTATAATGCTTTTCGCCTTATAAAATAAGTTATATCGCCCTTTTCACGTTATAATAACGCATTTTTGAGGCGTAATAACGTCTTTTTAAATGGTATTATAGCGTTCTGATTTTGCGTTATAACGCTATGTTTTGCGTGCTTTTTACGCTTTTTTTTAAATATACTTTATTATGTGGTTCCAATAGACTTTCAATGAACAACATGGATAGTATATTGAACCACAACTTTGATCGGGTGCACCTTTGGAGTAAGCAGCTCATGCCTCTTATAAGACACGCGTGTGGAGCATATCAATTCTGGAAGTAAAGTCAAATCCAGTGGATGGAAAAGCAATTTCAGCTGTAAATCGGAAATGGATATCACATAGCGGTCCTCAAGATCGTGATTTCGACATTAAAACTTCTGAAGTGATGACTTAACATAACCGAAATTACAATGAATTTAGTGTCTGCATATGCACATTTTTTCTTCAGTGCAGATAAAATCAAAACATTAGAAAACCAATAAACCGCTATATGTATATATAACTTCATATAAAGAATTTGGAAAGGAAAATCTTAGTAAATAAAATAACAAAATGGCGAAGTTACTGTAAATGTATTTTCTGCATATGCGCATTTCGACAACTTATGTGTCATAAATATCATAATACCGAAGTTGCTGTTAATTTGGATTCTGCATATGCGCATTTCGACAACTTATGTCTCTTCAGTGCAGATAAAATCGAAATATTGGAAATCCATTTACGGAGATATGTGTAAAGACTGATAGAGAACAAATTACCAATAAGATCTAAATAGAAAAGCCAAAATCAGCTAAGGACAGAGCTATGCATGAGGGAGATACTCCTTAGTTTTGAACAAAATTTTGTAACATTTAGATATTGCAAGTTTCCAGATAATATCGGTTTTCGGGCCAGCATAAAGAATAAAAAAAAAATATTAGAACATAGTAAGTATTTTCGTAAATCTCATTTTAAAAGAAACTGATTGGTTCATCCCCTGCTTATCCATTTAACATTGTTCAACTTTAATTTCCGAGATAAACGTCTTTTATTTAATACTTCTATAAAGCCTGCTGTTCAAATAAAAAAACTTAAGTACTGTTCATTTAAATGTTAACTTAATGTTGATGTTTGATTTGACTTTCTACCTGATTTGATATGTTCAACACGGCTGGTGTCTTATGAGGATAAGAAAATGCTTACACTACCGATGCATCTTCCGGAGCACTTGATGTCGCTTTCAGTTTCACGAGAGTTCACACTGTGAGTGCCTTGGTTTTTAATGTTGTGTTTTTTTTTTATTTCTGTGCTTTGTAGCTGTCTTACGTCATTTTTTCTTGAGGTCTCGTTTTGTCCTGTTCTTTGGACTTCGATTTTTGTAAATACCACTCCCTTGTTCTTTCGGTATTCCACGGCCTTATTTCGCCCTGTTTTTTTATTTGATTTCGTTAAATATTATCATTGTAGTCTTCGATTTGAATACATTTGGCCTTTTCAATCACGGAACGATACCAGTAACATTACGGATAATCTTCATGACCATGTTCTGTCTTCACATACCAAATGCATTCATGAGTTTTCCTGAATACACGGAAAAACTTTTCAGCATTTTTTAAAAAGCAGCAATTAACGTTCATGAATTAGATTAATGTGGTTAAGGGGTATAAGCAAAATCCATCGGAATTTTTCAATAGTTTGCAGAATTAACCGGGATCAAGTACGTTTGATATTCGACGTTCGATATTCGACATTCAGAATTATGAATATCAAACTGAATATCAAACGGTAATTTTTTACCGTTTGATATTCGTTCGATATTCATGATAGTTGTTATGAAATGAAGCAAAAATACTTGAATATCGACTGAATATCAAACGGTAAAAAAACAACGTTTGATATTCATGTTTATTGCAATTAACTGAATAAAACAAATATGAATATCAAATGAATATCAAACTGAGATTTTTGTCAGTTCGATATTCGTTTGACATTCGTTTCCGGACTAGTTATGCAACTGGGATCAATATCGAATGAATATCAAACTGAAATTGTTTCAGTTCGATATTCGTTTGACATTCGTTTCCGGACTCTTCATGCGGTTAACAACGGATTTGAATTTTAAATGAACATCAAACTGGGATTTTTGTCAGTTAGATATTCGTTTGACATTCGTTTTCGATTTATTCATTGAATGTGCAGCGTAGATGAATATCAAACTGATTTTTTTCAGCTCGATATTCGTTTGACATTCGTTTCGGGTAATTCATTGAATATACAACGTAGATGAATATCAAATGAATATCAAACTGAGATTTTTGTCAGTTTGATATTCGTTTGACATTCGTTTCCGGACCAGTTATGCAACTGGGATGAATATCGAATGAATATCAAACTGAAATTGTTTCAGTTCGATATTCTTTTGACATTCGTTTCCGGACTGTTCATGCGGTATACAACGGATTTGAATATCAAATGAATATCAAACTGGGATTTTTGTCAGTTAGACATTCGTTTGACATTCGTTTTCGGTTTATTCATTGAATGTGCAACGTAGATGAATATCAAATGAATATCAAACTGGATTTTTTTTCAGTTCGATATTCGTTTGACAATCGTTTTTGGATAATTCATTGAATGTACAACAGATTATTATCAAATGAATATCAAACTGAAGTTTTTTTTCAGTTCGATATTCGTTTTACATTCGTTCCCGGACTATTTATGCAACTGGGATGAATATCGAATGAATATCAAACTGAAATTGTTTCAGTTCGATATTCGTTTGACATTCGTTTCCGGACTGTTCATGCGGTATACAACGGATTTGAATATCAAATGAATATCAAACTGGAATTTTTGTCAGTTCGATATTCATTTTCGGGTCATTCATTGAATATACAACGTAGATGAATATCAAATGAATATCAAACTTGAATTTTTATCAGTTCGATATTCGTTTGACATTCCTATTCGGGTCATTCATTGAATATACAACATAGATGAATATCAAATGAATATCAAACTGACATTTTTGTCAGTTCGATATTCGTTTGACATTCGTTCCCAAACTATCTATGCAACTGGGATGAATATCGAATGAATATCAAACTGAAATTGTTTCAGTTCGATATTCGTTTGACATTCGTTTCCGGACTGTTCATGCGGTATACAACGGATTTCAATATCAAATGAATATCAAACTGGAATTTTTGTCAGTTAGATATTCGTTTGATACTCGTTTTCGGGTTATTCATTGAATTGGCAACGAAGATGAATATCAAATGAATATCAAACTGACATTTTTATCGGTTCGATATTCGTTTGACATTCGTTTCCGGACTATTGATGCAACTGGGATGAATATCGAATGAATATCAAACTGAAATTGTTTCAGTTCGATATTCGTTTGACATTCGTTTCCGGACTGTTCATACGGTGTACAACGGATTTGAATATCAAATGAATATCAAACTAGAATTTCTGTCAGTTCGATATTCGTTTGACATTCGTTTTCGGGTTATTCATTGAATGTGCAACGTAGATGAATATCAAATGAATATCAAACTGGAATTTTTCTCAGTTCGATATTCGTTTGACATTCGTATTCGGGTCATTCATTGAATATACAGCATAGATGAATATCAAATGAATATCAAACTGAGATTTTTGTAAGATCGATATTCGTTTGACATTCGTTCGATAACTATTTATGCAACTTGGATGAATATCGAATGAATATCAAACTGAAATTGTTTCAGTTCGATATTCGTTTGACATTCGTTTCCGGACTCTTCATGCGGTATACAACGGATTTGAATATCAAATGAATATCAAATGATTATCAAACTGGGATTTTTGTCAATTCGATATTCGTTTGACATTCGTTTTCGGTTTATTCATTGAATGTGCAACGTATATGAATATCAAATGAATATCAAACTGGAATTTTT
>MJUU01040972.1:0-12634 GCA_002080025.1 Modiolus philippinarum
AGAATGTGTGGACATCGCTACGAAGTCAAAGACAACAAGACTCGTCATATCTACACACACTTCAATCAACCAGACCACTCCATCGTCAACCTGAAGGTAAGAATCCTTGAGAAAATATATCACCACACAAACAATCCAACTCTAAGTACACCATACCGTTTACAACGAGAAGATTACTTGATTAGAGAGCTTGGAACCGCAATACCTTATGGTTGCAATGATAATATAAAAAGTATAGGTAATTTGTCAAGTCCGGGGTATAGCTCTGTCAATGTGATGGATAACTTGAATGGAAGCCAACGCCGTCAACGCAGTCATAGGCATCGACATTACACTGCACCAAATCTGCATGACATTTCAATTACTGGTCTTCTACCATACATGAATGTTCCCCTAGGTACTCTTCACATACGCACAAAGCTATACCCTTTACCCCATTCAAAATTACATTCATTTTATAAAATCTGTTTAAACTCTTCCGTGACAGATCCATCGTCAATTGAATACAAATTAACTGCAATTGTCCTTGATATTAGTCATCACAGACTATTTAAACCTGTTAGCACATCTGCTAATGAACAAGAACGTCGTTCATTCTTAAAACTCAAATTTACAAACAAAGGCTTAGATGCCATCAATCTTGGCAATATTCTTCATAATAAACATGTTACCGCCAAGATACCACCATACTTTAAAGACCAAACAAAAAAAATAAGTTCCTCTTATATCTTATACATATACAAAACCAATTGCAACTAACATCTTCAATCACAAACGGGTATTGCGGAATGTCCAAATTGATGACTTCAAATCAAAACCACCTGATAGTTCTTGTCTCTCTTCTCCACTTATGTACGCTCCTGCTGGTCACGTTATTATAGGGAACCTCAACATCGTAGGCAATGAGAAACTACGCGATCTCTTCACAAAAGGTCCAAAATATCGTGAACCACAACCCATCAATTGGAAACATAACTTTGAAATATTGATGGACGTAGTTAAGGAATACAATGGGCTAAGAGAGAGAAGGAAAAGGTTGAAACACTGTTAGACTGGATCAGGTCCATAAAGTCATTGATTGTAGCTCGAATGAGGCGCCTAAAGACAGCCATGAGCCCCAATTCAAAAAGCATATTCGATGACCCCGAGGTAGAAAAAACATTGTCCTTCCTCAATGACAATTATGTCATCGTAACAGCTGACAAGGCCCAAAACAACATCACATTACCTGCAAAAGACACTACATTGACTGCTTAATAAAGGAGATGGGCATTGACAATTCATTTGGCAACCCCAGATACAAACTCTCCACCATACCAAGGGAGGATATACTGAACAATCTCAAATCAGTATTGTCTTCCTTTGGTATTTCACTTTGAGTGAAGAGAACAACAACCTGCCTTGTATCTACTGGGTACCTAAATTACATAAATGCCCTTACAAACAGAGATACATTACTGGGTCTGCCAAATGCACAACAAAACCCCTTTCTAAGCTCCTCGCCTCATTACTTACTGCAGTCAAAGATGGCCTCAAGATATATAGTGATAAAGTATACTCAACAAGTGTAGTGAATCAGATGTGGATTCTCATAAACTCAAGACTTGTTAGAATATCTATCTTCAACTGAACTCAACCACTGCAACAGTGTCAAAACATTTGATTTTTCTACACTTTATACAACCCTTCCACACGATAAGCTAAAGTCAGTACTCCGTGATTTAATACATCAGTCTTTCTGTACTAAAAAAGGTGAAAGAAGATATTCATATTTGGTGATAGGTAAAGATGGGGCCTGTTTTGTTAAACATCACACGGATTCACACAAAAAGTATACAGAGGAGGATGTCATTGCAATGCTGGAATTCTTGATTGATAACATATTTGTAGAATTTGGAGGACAAGTTTTCCAGCAGACAATAGGGATACCTATGAGAACTAATTTTGCGCCACTTTTAGCAGATTTGTTTCTTTATTCGTATGAAGCCAAGTTCATACAAGGGCTAGTTCAGAAAAAAGACAACAAGCTAGCCAAATCCTTTAATTTCAGTTTCCGTTATATAGATGATGTTCTTTCATTGAACAATCCTCAATTTAAGGATAACCTTCATCTCATATACCCAAATGAACTCGAAATTAAAGAGACCACTGATACACCATCATCAGCATCAAACCTGGACCTATACCTCTACATTGACAACTCTAGTCGTCTGAAAACAAAACTTTACGACAAGCGTGATGATTTCGACTTTCCAATAGTGAACTGCCCGTTTTTGAGTAGTAATATTCTCACTTCTCCGGCATATGGCGTGTACATTTCATTCTCTATTGCCGTGCCTGTAGTTTGCACAGCGATTTTGTCAACAGAGCGAAATTACTGTCTCAGAAACTTATATATCAGTGGTATGTTCAGTCACTGTTGCAATTGTCACTTCAGAAGTTTTACGGTCGTCACCACGATTTGACAGACCATTACAATGTTTCTGTTTCACAAATGAGAACAGATATCTTTGGGTAGATCCAGAGTTTGTTACCGGATTGACTAACACCGACTGTGACAAAATCGGACTTTTCACCGGCAGTGTGACGGGTGCCACGCGTGGAGCAGATAAGCTTACCCTTCCGGAACACCTGATGATACTCCCGGTTTTCAACGGGAGTTCACACTGTCAGTTGCTTTAGTTTTTTGTGTTGTCTCGTATAGCACATTTGTCATCTTTTAGTTTTGTCTTCGTTGCTATGTTTGTGATACCCATTTGTCCTTGTTATTGTCCGACCATTTAATACACCCACATAAGCTTTTCAAACTTTTACCTTGGTACTGTTTTAGGGTTAGAGAAGTAAGATGTACCATGGATTTTAATTGGTATTGTCTAAGGGTTAGAAAATGACAATTACCAATCAGTCATCAAACAGATGTTTCAATACTATATTCTACCTGGCTGTGTGACGGGTGCCATGCGTAGAGCAGATCATGCTTACCCTTCCGGAGCACCTGATGATACCTCAGTTTTTATAGGGGTTCACACTGCTAGTGCTTTAGCTTTGTGGCGTTTTTGTTCATTTTTGTTTGTTTGTTATGCTTTTGTCATACTGTCTCAATTCGTGTTGCTGGGAATTGCCGTGATTTTAGAATTTCCCCTTTCCTGGTTCTTGCTTCGATATTCGTTTGCCGATGTATATTCAGAAAAGAAAATCTAAAAATAATTTCATAAGTCAGATGAATTTAGAATTTTTGAAGCCTTGAAAGTTTTCTTTTATCTTTTCCCTGAAGTTGACTCTTTTTTTTCTATGTAGATCCTATTAGTAATTTGTTCTCCATCAGCTGTTACATATTTCGGTTTATTAATTTCCAAATGTTTTGACTGATCTTCAATTAAGCGACATGAGTTGTTCAAATAGCCATATGAGAAACTAAATTTACAGTTACTTCGTTACTTCGTCTGGGCCTATGCCTCTGTTAGTGGAGTGTTAGTCCCCGATGGTATTCACCAAACCAGTAGCCAGTACTTATGTACTGGCCAGTAAAACAATTTTACATGGAAACTTGCAATATCTGAATTTGACAAAATTTGGTTTAGGGACCGACCATTTAACCTGAAGGGGGGGGGGTTATGGTTTTTTTTTTTCTGGACAGAAACAAATTATTTATTTTTTGCACGTGTATCAACAAAATATTTTTTTTTCAAAATTAACATTATTTTTTGGGGCAGAAAGCCTCATTCAGAAATTTTTTTTTCATCATTTCGGCAGCCAAAATATTTTTTTCACATAAAATCAGATCCAAAATATTTTTTTAGAAAAAAACCATAGCCCCTCCCTTCAAGTTAAATGGTCGGTCCCTTAAAACTTAGGAGTATCTCTCTTATGCAAAGGTCTGTCCTTAGCCGATTTGGCTTTTCTATTCAGATCCTGTTGGTCAATTGTTCTCCCGCCGTGCGCGGTCCCGGCTGAAGAATAGGCCCGCAGCATCCTCTGAGCTTGGAGTATGAGCCATCCTAACAGAGGACCCCGAGGGAACCCCGGGATATAGAAATAGGACCCAGTATCTCCGGCTTGCGGGGTGTGACCCCTCCTAAACGGAGGCTGACCCCGAGGGTCCCGGGATATAGAAATAGGACCCATTCCGTGGTTGTGCGGGATTAATAAATACACAACCCATCTTTCGGATGGGATGTAAACTCAGGTCCACGTGTTGGGAGAAATGCCACGCTTCCTGCACGTTAAAGAACCCTTGTAGCAAGCTCTTTTTGGGGTGGTCCGTAGGTGATCGGCTACAAGGCTAAATTCCCCGCCCTTGACGATTTCACCCTACTTTTCCAGTGGCAGTCAGAATTTCCCGCCCCATGGCCCTTTCCATACCCCAAAGTGATTATTTATCAACAAACTTGTTCTCGTCTTGATATAGCTGAAATATTGCTGAGTAGACGTTAAACAATATTCAATCAATCAATCAATCAATCAATTGTTCTCTATCAGCTTATATATACGGATTTCCAAATATTTTGATTGATTTACACTGAAGAGACACGAGTTGTGGAATAGGCTCTCTGCAGAAACTAAACTAGCAAAAACTTCCTTATTTTTTTTTTTGTCGCCTGCACCAGTGCAGGATCGACACATAGGGATCACTATCCGTCGTCTTGCGTCCGTCCGTCTGTTTGTCTGTCTGTATGGCTCTTTTTTTTACAATATCCGTATCTCCTCCTAAACCGCTGGGTCCTTTCAAACCAAAGTTGCAGTATTTATTTAGTATATATTGAAGATTTGCAGCATGTATTTAGTTTTTCAAGATTTTGAAGCTCTTTTTGGACTGTCACTTTAGCTTATTGGTGTCATAGGGTATACCTCCTACACCGCTTGGTACTTGTACTGGACCGGATCCATCCAAACCTTAGTATTCTATGTAGAATCTAAAACTGGCTAATACAAATGATATGCAAGAGGTGTTTTCAGCTTGCCTTTAATATTACGCCAAGTCCGTATGATTCACGCAAGAATTATAATTTAGAGGTAAATTGACGGTAGTTAAACCAGGTTTATGTCTAACAACACAATATTTAAAAATCAAAAGCACAGAGAAAGTATTTTCACTAAATCTGCTACTTAACCGCGTGCGTTCTTCTATCTAGACAAAAGCAATAAAAAAATTTTGTCGTTGTGTTGCGTTTTACAATTAATACAGGTAAAATGGTTTTCATGTTATTTGTATATCTAAAACTACTTACAGTCATTTCATAGAAAAAAGAAGATGTGGAGACATTGTCAGACTGGATCAGGTCGATTAAGTCATTAATCATGAATCGTATCCGGCGCTTGAAAACATCTATGAAAACTAGAACGCCCAGCATATTTGATGATCCTCTTGTTGCTAAAACATTGACAAACCTCCAGGAAAAATACGTCATAGTACCTGCAGACAAAGCTTCTAACAATATTGTGTTTGTATGCAAGAAACACTATTTAGACTGTCTTGTTAAGGAGATGGGTATTGACACTTCATTTGGCAATCCTACTTATCAAGGGACGAGATAATCACAAATCACACTTCTGTGTTAGCATCATTCGGTATCAAAGTTGATGAGAATAACAGTTATCTCCCTTATATTTACTGGGTGCCTAAGCTTCACAAGAATCCCTACAAACAGAGATTCATTGCAGGATCTGCCAGATGCACCACTAAGCCATTATCCAAACACCTTACCACTTTACTGACTGTAGTTAGAGATGGTCTAAAAAGCTACTGCGAAAAAGCCTATTCCACGAGTGGCGTGAATCAGATGTGGATTCTTAAAAATTCCAAAGATCTCCTTGAACAGCTCTCCTCAAACAGTCTCGCATACTGCAATAGCATTCAAACTTTTGATTTTTCTACCCTTTATACAACTCTTCCCCATAATAAACTTAAAACAGTAATTTCCGATCTGATACATCAATGTTTCTGTACCCAAAATGGAGAACGCAGGTATTCCTATCTTGTAATAGGAAAAGATAAAACATATTTTGTAAGGAACAACACTGAGTCAAACAAGAAATACAGTGAAAATGACGTGATTAAGACGCTTGAATTTTTGATCGACAACATTTTTGTTGAATGTGGAGGCCGTGTTTTTCAACAGACAATAGGGATTCTTATGGGAACAAATTGTGCGCCACTTTTAGCTGACCTTTTCCTTTTTCGTATGAAGCAAAGTTTTTACAAGGGCTGATACAACAGAAACAAAAAAAAAAACTAGCCCAGACCTTTAATTTCAGCTTCAGATATATAGACGATGTACTTTCTCTTAATAACCCAAGATTTAAAGAACATTTACATCGTATCTACCCCAATGAACTTGAAATTAAAGAGACAACCGATACACCCGATTCTGCTTCATACCTTGACCTTTTGTTATACATTGACGAACATGGACGTCTGAAATCTAGATTATATCACAAACATGATGATTTTGACTTTCCTATTGTGAACTTTCCCTTTCCCTACAGCAATATACCTGCATCCCCAGCATATGGAGTATATATCTCACAATTAATTCGTTACTGTAGAGCGTGCAGTACATACAGTGACTTTGTGGAAAGAGCAAAAGCACCGTCACAAAAACTGCTGAGTCAGCGATATGTTCAGCCTTTGTTACTTTCGTCCCTTCAGAAATTCTATGGCCGCCAACACGACATCATAGATAGATATGAAATGTCAGTGTCACAAATAAAAACTGACATTTTCAGCTAGATTCGTGTCTTCCCGGATTTGACATTACCGGTTTTGACTTCACCCTGGATTGACCCACTGACAGTGTGACGGGTGCTGTGCACAGAGCAGGACATGCTTACCCTCCCGGAGCACCTGATGTCACTCTTGTTTATTGAGAGTTCACACTGTTAGTGCTTTAGTTTTTTGTTTTGTATATGTAATGTTCGTGTGTTTTGTGGGCATGTGGTGTCTTTGGTCTTCCGTCTTTTGGTGTTCTTCCTTTTGCCTTGTCTCTGGATTTCGATTTGTGTAATCTTGTGCTTAGTTCCTTCGGTATTCTACTGCCGTTATTTCATAGATTAATTAATAAATGCTCAACGTCCATGAGCAACATCACAGCGATACCAGGACGAAAACAAGTTAATTAAACCCAAAAATACAAACAAACGAACAAAGAAACAAAAAATGGGGCAATGTTACTGAAATCGGTAGGAGGAGGATACTTAGCCTTTTATACCAGTCAAAGTGACTAAACGGAAAATATAATAATTGGAACAACTGTTCCACTACATTCCCGCCTAATATTACTATTACTATAACTTTCAATAAGAATTATTTACACTTATCATAGATCAAAATATAAAACAAATGAAATGTTGAAATCCATCACACAGCAATATCTATGAGTACAACTTAAATATATACATTATGTACAGTTTTCTTCAATAAGAAGAATCATGTCCGTGATCGGACGAAAGTATGTTGTCGGTTTTTCTATCGACTTCAGCTTTTCTGCTGTTTTCATCAAAACCCTTGTAGGTTTTCTAGATAACATCAACCGTTGGGTGTTCTTGTCTACGTGTAGAACACGTTTTAAAGAGTTCCCGCTTCTTCGGGGCATTGGAAGTATTGCTATCCTCCAAATCCTGGGTATTTTTGGTGCCGTTGGGCCATAGTCGTGTGGCCCGTAGCTCATATCTAGAGCTTCTCCGTTGACAAAGAAGACCTTCTTCCTACAACTAAGTATGACCTTTGCTTTTATCAAAAAGTCTAGACTTAGTAACATGTCGTCTTCAATTGGAGCGACATAGAGGTCTATTCTATACCTCGTTGCTCCTATTTGTATCACAATGGATCCAGTGACGAATGCTTCCATACGCATGTCTTTTCCAGCACCATGCATGTTGAAATAACACTTTATAGGCGGTTTCGGTTCAACCATCGAAATAACTGGTATATATATATCCTGGATCTTTAATTCAAGGTGTAACATAGCAGATTTTTCTAGCTTACATACTGGGGAGCTTTTCCACGATCAATCACTGTATTCCTTCTGTGTCATATTACACAAAGGTTCTGATTCGGTACCTGTGTCAATAGACTTCTTAGTCTCCAGTTTCAAGTTGGGTTCAATACATTTCGCCAACTGATTCGGATTTGATTTCGGTTTTGCACACGGGGTGTCCGCAGAGCTAATACTATCTTCGAGTTCAACAGCTGGTGTTGTACGATCTTTGAAGCAAGATCACTCGAAGCAAATGTGGGTATAACTTCAGATTTACAAGAGGCAAATATGAGAAGTTCATGATTCTCGATTTCAAGGGCCCCCTGTGTATCCTTCAATTCCTTTTCTGGGTAGGGGCAGGAAATTAATCTGAAATGTACGTAGGAATATGGGGTAGCCTATTTATCTATTTGGTAGGGGCAGGAAATTAACTCGACATCGACATAGAAATCTCTTTTGATCGTAGTCAAGAGCTGTATGGATTCGAGTAGCCACTCGTTTTGATGATTTTCACAATCTGGAATCGCTCTCGCGTCCGAGTCTGGGAGGTCACATTGGAATGTAGTTCCATTGTTCCGGAGTACAGTGTTTCCTGGCTTTGAAATACTGGCCTCGTACTTCATGTTTGTCGGCGACAGGCGCAACAATGAAATTCGCCCCATCCTTAGCTGCAAATGTGTGTTTGACATTTAGCTTTGTACGAGGGTACAGCTTGGCAGGACTAGTTTCTCCAACAACTATCCATCCCAAATTTAGTTGTCGAGCAAATGGTGCATTGTCATCATTTGGATCTGTCCGCTGATCGAGCACTTGGTGTGCTACGGGAAGATCCCGTCCAATCAGTAACATTATCTTGCAACTGTCATCAATTGGTTGTAGTTGAATAGATATGTCTCTCAAGTTTGAGTGGTTCTAGGCATTTCCAGTGTCGAGATTTCATCCCGATTGTCGGGAATATTATCACATTCAAGGAGTGGCGGTAGATCAAAATGTGCATCGCCGTCCAATGATTCAAGGATGAAGTTTCTTCCTTGCTGAACTGAGGTCAGAACTGCACCCGAACATGTTGACAAGCTGTATTTTACGGGTTGTTCTTGTACATGAACTCTGATAAAGCCAAAGACCTGTTACTTTGTTCATCGATAATGGCGTATTACTTGACAACCTTGTCGGGCTCATCCCTGTGGTATACATTCTCTGACACTATTTTGGCACATGACTTGACACTGTGCGAAATTCCGGACATTTCGGTGCACTTATTGCTGGCCGTGTCTGTACATTCTTTGTATCTGTTGACCTTTCTGGGACTTGCGACTTCCCGTCATGCTTTTGTACAGGTGAGCGGAGTGGTACAGTCTTGGTCTTCATAATGTGCAAAGCGGTAGGGTGCGATTCGCTACCAGTCTTTGCACTTGACTCTTGCAGAGCAATTACGACTGATATATTAGCCGTTGACTCGCAACACTTGTAGCATACGTTATTCTCTTTAAGCAACTTCTTGCGTTCCTTTGGGATTAAGCTTTCAACCGCCTGCACTCATTCAATGGGTGTTTCACCTTGTGTAGGATACGTACATTTGGGGTCTCTTCACCGGATGTCACATCCGTATTTCTGTCTATCTCAGTCTTGCGTGTAGTGATTCTAGGTCTGCTCATGGATTGTTGTTGAGTAGGCTGAGCAGCTGGCTTATTCATGATTTGATCATCGTAGTACATAGTTACGGAGGGGTCATTCTTTAGTGTGCACATTTAAGATATGAAATTGCAAAATTCCGTATATGGCGGAAATGGTACGTTATGTATGACGATATCTTACTGCCATTTCGCTTCATTTCTCCTGGAGCCCATATGGTAGTTTACCGACTATCGGTTTCACACCTGACGAAGAGTCGGAGTATGCCATCAAGTTTGCGAATGCTGGATTTTTCTTGACAAACTGGATCTCGGTTAGGATGTTGTGCAGGTCATATAGACGCTTAGAATCTTTATTCGTCAGTTTCGGAAATTTATCAAACTTCTGTTTCAGTGAAGCCACAAACATCTCTGGCGCGCCATACAATTTATCTAGACGTGTCCATAGTTCCTTTAAACCAAAGGACGGATTATCAGCACTACACATTTGTATGCTTACAGAATGTTTTGGATGAATCCGATCCTAACATTAACCAATAGGTCTAGCTGTTTCCTGTCAGAAACGCCTGATACTTCAATTGTAGCTGAGAAGTTAGATTTCCAACCCAAATAAGTTTCTGGGTTGTCTTTAAACTTGTTAAGCCCGGTAGATAGGGCTTCTCTCTGCACTAATAACTTTGTCACATCCTGTGTCTGGAATGTGCTTGATTTATTTTGACCAGCAGATGGTATTTCTGTAATTGGTGCATGTTGCGCCGTTGTCGTGTACTTGGGCGCGCTGACATTAAAGGCTGACGTCGCAGGTTGAGTTCCCCTGTAAACGGGAGTTGTCCTGATTTGCAGACCATAACTTGTAGATATGGGCTTCTTTGGTTTAACCACTGGGTCATCAAACCCTGAGCACGCTGACGTCACCTGAGGCTGTACAATAATTAGGAGTTGCCATGGTTTACTCTGCTGAATTGTTGCTTGCGTATATGCGGGAACCCGTCAAACATTAATTTGGGTCGAGTATCAGGAATTGTATAGGTGACATTCTTAGATTTTGTCGCTACCAGTTGGATAGGACTCGTTTGATCCTGTTCTGTTGCTTTGAGGAAGCTTCTCTCAGACGTGTCGATATTGTCAGACATTTCCGGTTTAACCGCCATAGCATGATCTGGAATAAATTCTTTCACTCGCATTATGGGGTCTAAAGTCTGTTCTGGTAGAACATCATCCAGATCCTGACTGCGGCCATCCTCGTCTTCGAGCTCGAGAGCTCGTGCTTTGGCCTCGGCGACAGCTGCCTCCTGTTCTACTGCTACCAGGTCTAGTTCTACTTTAAACTCAGTTTGTTTACGTTCGGTTTTGGCCTGTTGAAGTTTTGCCTGTTGGTCTTATTCGGCTTGTTGAAGTCTGGCTTACTAATTCAGCCTGTTAAAGTTTGGCTTGGTGGGCGGCCTGTTTAATTTTGGTCTGCTCCATAAACTCGGCCTGTTGTTTTAGGAGCTGTGCCTGTTTTTGGGCAAAGAGCATTTTCGCTCTGGCCCCGTCTGTATTTGCTCGTTTTTTTCTGTCTGTGCTTATCGAATAAGCGGGACTCGTGTCTGTGAACTACTTAATTTCACTGATCTATTTTAGAGCGATCTGTCATTTTGGCTGTAGATGATATTGTGGCTAGTTCATCGCCGATATTCTGCAGCTGTTCCCGGGCATCGTCGTTTACTCTTTGGTTCAGGTCCAAGAGATCCTGGTGCATTTCCAGGTCTTGGTTAGCCTCGGTCGTTCGCCGACTTCGGAGAAATTCAACATAAATCTTGGACTGCCTTTCATATTTTCCGTAGGCGGAAATCAGACGCCTTTCGAGTCTCTGCATGGCGTTTTTATCGTTTTTATCTGTAATTTCTGGACTAATCTCTTCAATGAAAGATTTGACTCTATCCCAGAGGGGCGTTATTTTTGCAAAGTGTTTTCCTTGTTGCTTTGTGTTAGAGTCCTCTGCCCTTCTCGGTAAGACTCCGTGTTCTAGGTTCGGAGAGAAGCTCCGTAAGCTCATGTTTCTGTACAGGGGGAATGTCCCCCGCCGTATTATCAGGACAGTGATCAATTGATCTTGCTCATGTGTGGGGATGGCGTCCCCGGTCGTGCTGTCAGTGTACATTACTATTGTGATAGGCAACTGGTTAGATTGCGCGTCAGTTTACTGTGTTTGACCGGATCCAGCAAGCTTAACCCTTAGTATTCTATGTAGAATATGAAACTGGCCAATACAAATGATATGCAAGAGGTGTTAGCAGCTTGTCATTAATATTACGCCAACTCCGTATGATTCGCGCAAGAATACACAATCATTTAATATTATAATTTGGGGTAAATTGACGGTAGTTAAACCAGATTTATGTCTAACAACACAAGATTTAAAAATCAAAAGCACAGAGATACAGTATTTTCGCTAAATCTGTTGTTCTTCTATCTAGCCAAAAGCAAGAAATAATCTTAGTCGTTGTGTGTTCGTTTTACAATTAATACAGGTAAAATGGTTTTAATGCTATTTGTATATCTAAAGCTATTTACAGTTATTCATTGATTTATTAATAAATGCTCAACATTTCGGCCATACCAGGACGAAAACAATTTAATCAACTAAAAAATACAAAGAAACAAAAGTGGGGAAGTGTTAGAGTAATTTGTAGGGGGAGGATACTTAGTATTGTATAAATGGTGGGGGGTGACGACTACCCCAAGTCCGCCTAAGGATACCCCGCGATCTAGCCCAGTCTACTAACAATACTATGTGACTATATGACTGACAGAATACCTTTAATCCTTGGGTTGTCTTCCTCTGGCTGTCAGTCCAACGTCTGGTTGCCACCATGTACACTGACCGGAAGGGATGCTGATCAGCACATCTGCGCAGATGCATCTGCCTCCTTCGGGCCTACTTGCTTCTCGGTTCCGGTCTGGTAGAACCACCGGGGCCTAACAGGAAGTGGAGAGCAACTCCACAACACCCCCCTCCATCTTAAAAAGGAGGAACCCTATGGT
>MJUU01040972.1:12738-29613 GCA_002080025.1 Modiolus philippinarum
TACAAATGATATGCAAGAGGTGTTAGCAGCTTGTCATTAATATTACGCCAACTCCGTATGATTCGCGCAAGAATAAATATTTAATATTATAATTTAGGGGTAAATTGACGATAGTTAAACCAGATTTATGTCTAACAACACAAGATTTAAAAACCAAAAGCACAGAGAAACAGTATTTTTGCTAAATCTGCTGTTCTTCTATCTAGCCAAAAGCAAGAAATAATATTAGTCGTTGTGTGTTCGTTTTACAATTAATACAGGTAAAATGGTTTTAATGCTATTTGAATATATATAAAACTATTTACAGTTATTTCATTGATTTATAAATGCTCAACGTCCGATGAGCAACATTTCGGCCATACCAGAACGAAAACAATTTAATCAACTAAAAAATACAAACAAACGAACAAAGAAGCAAAAATGGGGAAGTGTTAGAGTAATTTGTAGGGGGAGGATACTTAGCCTTAGTTGATGTGACTAAACGGAAAATATAATAATTAGAACAACTGTTCCACTACAGTACTTTCCAACCAAACTTGCAGGAATGCCTCATTATATATTGTAGATGTGCACCATGCATTTAGTCTCTCATTTATTTTGATTTTTATCAGATTTTCTAGCCAGCTTTGGACTTCTTTATTTTAGCTCATTGGGGTCTTAAGGGTATGCCCTCATTATCGGCATATCCCCCTAAACCGCTTGGTACTCTCCAACCAAACATGCAGAATGCTTCAATATATATTGCAGATGTGCCCATGCATTTCGATTTTCTTAAATTTTGTTGTTTTTTTCTGATTATCTTTGGACTATATAGCAAGACAGGAATTCTTTAATATATATAGTGCAGGCTACACATGCGTTCCGTGGAACACCCATGCATTTTGTTATTTACAAATAATATTGTCATGGAAAAAAGAAACTGTGCAATAGTAAAAAACGTAGCATTTCTTTAAAAACATTGGGTAATGTTACGACATTCAACAAAGTCATACTTCAAGAAATAATGAACATCCGAGCAATATTGATTTTCCTTCTCGATTTTTATCGATTTTTTGTGGGTTTTAAAGATCTATGCAGTTTTGCACTTTTCCCCCAGGGTAATGGGTATATGCTTTCCGGGCACCTTTTTTCAGAGTAGTGGGATTTTTTTGCCCCTTAGCACTTTACTTCCATGAAAGAACGTCTTGTCTCGTTACAAAGAGTGTTGAAAAAAGGTCGGAATTAGCGTTTTTTGCACTTTGGTTCACAAACATTTAAAAAATGACAGATACTTTTTCAACAGTTATATCAATTCTGGTTCCCTCAATAATTGGATTTCCGGTCATAAACATAAAGTGAAACCCTTGTTGCCGGCTTCTAGACATGCGTTGTAGGTTTCAGGTATGAAACGTTATTTCAAGAATGTTGTCCGGTGTTGAGATCAAACAGTTTTGTTTTTAAATCCATATCGGAAGCATGACATCAACAAAAGGACACAGTATTTGTCTCGAAACTAGGTCAACATTTGATATTACAGGAAAATTGAGGGTAAACACGAGTTTTGTGCACATACCATGACAACTTGTACAACTCCAATGCAAAAGTGCCTCACATTTTTTTTATCGAATTTTGACTAAATGCAGATTTATTGCACTGAAAAGTGCGAATTCTACATCGCCTAAATCCGTCTGTTGCTTGACCAACATGGGTTTACAACTGCCTTTCATCTTAGTTTTTTAACACTTACTTCTTTCGTTGGTCGAGGAATGGCCAAAATACATCGATTCAACGGGTGTTCATATTGGCTACTGATTATATTAATTCAGTTCTTGCCGATACGTATTTTGAAAAATCTATTCATCTTTATTTTCCCGGCAAAATATTTACGGGTCATTTTATTGTAGAGACTATGCCTTAAAGTTTGTAAATCAAATGTTTTGGTTCGATATGATTTTAAGTTGATCTGGCCTAAAAGGCCATGTGAACTTTCTTCACGATTTTGCGTCTGTCGTCCGTCCATCGTAAACAATTTCAAAAATTTTCTCCTCTGAAACTACAAAGCCAATTGTAATCAAACTTGGCCTACAAGGGTATGCAAATAAGAATTTCTTTTCGATTAGTCCGTAGATCAAGCAACATGGCCACTGTTAATGCTATTAGAACATAGGGGAAAATTGATTTTTTTTTTTGCAAATAACTCGAAAATCTAATAAGATTTCAGAAATAATGCACATGGCAAGATCTACACCTCCTGCAATTTTGAAGAAAATTCGAAAATCCGTCTTGGAGTTATTGCACCTTTTTCCTTTAATTTTTTTTTTTTTTTAAATTTTCATTTAGAAAAACTTTAACTGATAAAGGTTAACTTTAGATTGAAGAAATGTTCAGCATTTCAAGATTTATCCATCTGGTAATTAAAAAAAATCTAGATACCAATATAGGAGTTATTGCCTTTTATTGGTCAAGTTTTCGTAATGTTTTTTTATTTTTTTTTATTTTTCAAAACGGTCATTGACAGAGTCCAGGTTTGAATAGCAAAAGTTTTCATCTTATTAAGAACTACATTTCTACATATGTCTTACAAGCTTGCATCTCATCCAAGAGGGCCACCATCGGGGAACATAGTTTAACATAGGACGATGTGGAAAAATATTGTAAATTGTTAGTTCTTCAACACTCGTTCATATATAAAGTTGATATTAATAAGGTATTGTAACATGATGGTCATTTAACAAATGTATGAATTTATTACTGATCATAAACTTGGCTGCCACTGAAAATGATAGTTAAAATTAGGACCCTATTAGAGAATGCTGGAAATTGCTAATCGGTTTCATATATCGTGCTGATATGGACTAGCCACGGTAAATTGACGGTCATCTACCAAATTTATTTGTGCCAAACTGAAATAGAAAAGAAAAAAGATTTGTTTTGATTTGTTATTATCTCCTTTGCGTCGTTTTCTCTTTGACACATTCCCCGTTTCCCTTCTTTTTTTTTGTATCACAAAACTGGGAAAATATTGTAATTGGTTTATTCTTGAAAACCGTTTCAAACATTAAATTGATATTAACTAGGCATTTCAACATGAAAGTAATCTTCCAAATGATTGAATGTGCTCCAAAAGGCTGTCATCTCAGATTAATGATTTAACCCTATGGAAAAATCTTATTTGATCAATAGACACTGAGTGAGCGATACAGGCTCATATGTGAGCCTCTCGTTTATCAAATTATATGATACCTTGAATCAGTGCACAGTTTCTATCTTCTAGTAGTATATATATATATCCTAATAGAAAGGTTCGAAGCTTGTTATGTGTAAATTTAAGTCTATGCAATAATATTTTGGTAATGTCATTTCAGTTGAGTGATGAGATCATTTCTAACTCCTGTCATATTAGATGCCCGGTCTGTCAAAAAAAAAAAACGTATTTATTAATATTATCAAAAATGTTTTTGAATTTAATTGTTTAAATACAAAAGAGTATAAGCCATTATTTGTGAATTTGTGTTTGCCTTTTCCATTTATTACAGTGACGTAGAAACATGGTTCCTGTTCTACGGATGTATCAGCAGTACTGCCATCCATTGTCAAAAAATTTTGCCTGTACTGTGGTGACCAACTTTTACCTTTCAATATCCACAATAGAATAAAGGAATTTCACACCCGCCTTATCATTATTGTTTGTGTAACTACTAGCAATGCCAAACCCATTACTTTTGTCCAGATCATTTAGACATTTTTAATCCTAGAAAAATTAAATTCTAATTGGTTCCTGGTATGTTTTTTTTTTCAATTTCAAAAGAGAATTGTCTGCAGGAGTCATTTTCTGGCTTCTTTCAATGTCAAAAGAGAATTGTCTGCAGGGGTCAATTTCTGGTTCACCCCCTGCCTTTTTGAAATAGAGTCTTGAAGACACTTGGATTTATCATGATCATTAAAGATGGTAAATCTTAAGATGTAGCAGCCAGTTAGAAAAAAGACTTTTGTCTGTCAAATTTTCATGATTTTTCACTATGTTGCCGGAATTATAACCGAAACGTATGCATAACGAACAAGGCATCATTTTTTCCCTCTGCGTCGCAGTTTAGCCATTCCCTGATTTGTTGCTATTTTGACAAAAAACTCTTTCTGGTCTTTCTTTTTTCATGTTCCGCCCGTTTGGCTGTTTTTACTTCCTCGATTGGTTGCTTTGACGACGCTGGTCGTTTTCCAGGGCTGTCGAAAAACAGAGCTTAATACCGGAGTAAAAAATGACCAACCATTGCCGATCATCAAGACTAACATATGAAAAATGTGCAGGGCCTATCCATTTTTGGGCCGTCTGGACAGACAGGACCGGCGATTTTTGATAACTGTTGTATAGTAGAATAAACATACAAATCAAACCCAGTACAGATAGACTACGAACTCTGAGACTACTATCTTGAAAAAGAAAGAATAAGACAAAACGTAATTAAGAAAGATGGGCCAAGGTGCGTTCGTCGCTAAACTACAGGCTAGCTTTAGCAACCTAGTCTGCTGGTTTTCTCTCTGCATCGTAGTTTAGCCATTCCCTGCTTTGCTGCCATTTTGACAAAAAACTCTTTCTGGTCTTTTTTTTCATATTCCGCCCGTTTGGCTCTTTTTACTTCCTCGATTGATTGCTATGACGACGCTGGTCGCTTCCAGGCGCTACCGAAAAATACAGCTTAATACCGGAGTAAAAAACGATCAACCACCGCCGATCATCAAGACTAACAAAGAAAAATGTGCCTGGCCTAGCCATTTTAGGGCGGTCTGGACAGACAGAACCGGCGATTTTCGATAACAGTTATATAGTTGAATAAATATATCAATCAAACCCAGTACAGGTAGACTACGAACTCCGAGACTACTATCTTGAAAAAGAAAGAATAAGACAAAACGTAATTAAGAAAGATGGGTCGAGGGGTGTTCGCCGCTAAACTACAGTCTAGCTTTAGCAACCTAGTTTGCGGGAAAAACACTATGGCAATAAGGAAGACAAATTAAATTCTAAACTTCCCGAAGGATTTGGTGAAGAATTAACATTTATATCGGTAGACAACGGCAGTATCAGTGAGAGGTCAGTATACCTGTAAAATCATCAGGACAGTGAGAGGCTAGCATACCTGTAAAATCGTCAGGTCAATGCATTATTGTATTTGAAACGGATCACCTGAAGAAGGCGATTTAAATTTTGGTATAAAAGAATTGTTAACAATTCTCGAGAACAATATTCAAGTATTGTATTCTTTGTTCAAGAATTCAGCATAACAATACATGTATACCGTATCAGATTTAATGCTGCTGCACATTATAATATAATTTATATATTTTAAGGTCTCTCTTAGCAACGACCAACTACTACACGAAACGACTGATATCCAATTTTCCTTATTGGACTCTTTTTTTCCTGAAAGCTGAAGTTGTTCCAAAATAACTATTTTTCACTGGTGGATTTCAGACTGTCTTTACCTTATCAACAAACTTGTTCTCGTCTTGATATAGCTGAAATAATGCTGAGTAGACGTTAAACAATATTCAATCAATCAATCATTTTTTATAGTTAAATGCCAGTCATGTGTTTTACTTAAAGATTTGAAATAGTTTTCAATTATTTCTAAAGCATTATATAATACTTGCTTCTAAATAATCAATTAAGTGATTTTCCAAAAATGATCTGTAAAAACTAGTCATGCTGACTGAACAAGTACACACTATCCTAACGGCTGCTTTGAATAAAAGTCTACACAAAAAACGTCGTTCCTGAATATGAGCGTAATCGGCTATAAATGACAAAGAGTTATACAATTGGCAAAGTTATATAAATAAACTTATTGAATTTGATCCAGAATGAAACGGATCACCTCATCCGAGTTCCTATCGTTATTTATGTTTGTTTCTTGTTTTCATTCTAGTTTTATCACTGCAGTTTGCTTGTAAATTGTGGCATGTGATTGTAGTTAACGGCCATTGTAGGTGTTTACTGTTATCCTGTTTTTGTAATATAAAGTGTGGCTTCTGATTGTAGTTAACAGTACTGTTATCCTGTTTTTATAATGTAAATTGTGGAATGTGATTGTAGTTAACAGCCATTGTAGGTGTTTACTGTTATCCTGTTTTTGTAATGTAAATTGTGGCATGTGATTGTAGTTGACAGCCATTGTAGGTGTTTACCGTTATCCTGTTTTTGTAATGTAAATTGTGGCATGTGATTGTAGTTAACAGCCATTATAGGTGTTTACTGTTATCCTGTTTTTTTAATGTAAATTGTGGCATGTGATTGTAGTTAACAGCCATTCTCGGTGTTTACTGTTATCCTGTTTTTGTAATGTAAATTGTGGCATGTGATTGTAGTTAACAGCCACTCTGGGTGTTTACTGTTATCCTGTTTTTGTAATGTTAATTGTGGAATATGATTGTAGTTAACAGCCATTATAGGTGTTTACTGTTATCCTGTTTTTTTAATGTAAATTGTGGCATGTGATTGTAGTTAACAGCCACTCTAGGTGTTTACTGTTATCCTGTTTTTGTAATGTAAATTGTGGCATGTGATTGTAGTTAACAGCCACTCTGGGTGTTTACTGTTATCCTGTTTTTGTAATGTTAATTGTGGCATGTGATTGTAGTTAACAGCCATTCTAGGTGTTTACTGTTATCCTGTTTTTGTAATGTAAATTGTGGCATGTGATTGTAGTTAACAGCCACTCTGTGTGTTTACTGTTATCCTGTTTTTTAGCTCACCTGGCTATGCCAGGGTGAGCTTTTGCCATCACTTTGCGTCCGTCGTCCGTCCGTCCTCCGTCCGTCCTCCGTCCGTCCGTAAACTTTTATTCAAAGATCTTCTCCTCTGAAACCACTGGGCCAATTGAAACCAAACTTGGCCACAATAGTCCTTGGGTGGTCCCCTTTAAAAATTGTGTCGCTCAGGTCTGTACGTCATCCAAGATGGCCGCCAGCTGGGACCAAAATTTGACATTGGACCTTATGAAAAAAAAAACGTTTCAAATTCTTTTTCTCTGAAACTACTGGGCCAATTGGAACCAAACTTGGCCACAATAGTCCTTGGGTGGTCCCTTACAAAAAAGGTGTTTTTTAGGTCCACCCGATTTCCAAGATGGCCGCCAGCGGGAAACATAGTTTTAACATTGGAGCCTATGGGAAAACACTTTCAAAGATCTTCTTCTCTGAAACTACTGAGACAGTTGGAACCAAACTCGGTCACAATAGTCCCTGGGTGGTTCCTTACAAAAAGGGTGTTTTTTTAGGTCCGCGGAATTTCCAAGATGGCTGGCCACAATAGTCCTTAGGTGGTCCCTTGCAAAAAAGGTGTTTTTCAGGATCGCACTATATCCAACATGGCCGCCAGTGGGGAACATAGTTTTAACATTGGACCCTATGGGAAAACACATTCAAAGATCTCCTCTGAATGTACTGAGCCAATTGGAACAAAACTTGGCCGCAATAGTCATTGAGTGGTCCCTTGCAAAAAGGAGTTTTTCAGGTCAGCGCGATATCCAATATGGCAGCCAGCGGGGAACTTAGTGTTTCCCATTGGGTCCAATGTTAAACTAACAGAGGTCTTCTCCGCTTTAACTAATTAGGGATATTGGATTTATAGTTTAATTATATATAAGGGCTCTTTAACATAAAATGTTTATGTTAATCAAGGGCCAGGTGAGCGATACAAGCTCTTGAGAGCCTCTTGTTTAATGTAAATTGTGGCATGTGATTGTAGTTAACAGCTATTATAGGTGTTTACTGTTATCCTGTTTTTGTAATGTAAATTGTGGAATGTGATTGTAGTTAACAGCCATTGTAGGTGTTAACTGTTATCCTGTTTTTGTAATGTAAATTGTGGCATGTGATTGTAGTTAACAGCCATTATAGGTGTTTACTGTTATCCTGTTTTTGTAATATATTAACAATGAAAGGATATAGGGTAAATGCACATTTTGAAGATTTTCTACTCATACATTGGTAAACCAAACAAGGGGGAGGATTTGGATCCGAGAAAAGTGAGTTAAACCCCACCGGAATTTTTGCGCTTGTCCCATGTCAGGAAAATGTTGGTCATTGACTTGTCATTTTCTACTTACAGAATTTAAGTTTCTCGATATTCGGGTTATTCAGTGTGGTTTGTATTCATTGATTTATTCACTTTTTTACTTTTTAGAGCTTGTTATGTGGTGTGAGGTTCCTGACTGTGTTGAAGGCCGTACGGCGATCCCTAGATGCTTGGTTTTCGGTCGTTTTATAACCTGAAAATGGGATGTTGTATTTTTGACATTTACCACACTTCCTTTCTTTTTAATGTGTATTGCTCACTGGACATGATTTACCAAATACAGAAGTAGATGGAATGAATACTTTTCTTCTTTTAGGTACTATATGACACGCTTACGATCAGAGTTAATGAAAATGCAGTGGAAAATATAGAAACTGGGGTTTCAGTTAAATGTCAAAATACCAAAGTTACTGTAGATTTAGTCTCTGCATATCAGCCTGATTTTTTTTAAAATTGGGAGCAATCCTGTTTTTTATCCATGTCAGAGCTTTTTCTTCATATTTGCCATCCTTGAATTATTTTCAGCTTTTGTTACCAAATTTCTAATCCTACAAGTGTTTTTGGAATTCCATCCAAGCCTAACCCTAAAAATCAAATGGTCTCTCCAGAACAAAATCATCGAACCATGAAACTGAGGTCAAGGTAACATGACATATGCTGTTATGACATCCATAGCCACGGAATGAGGAAAAGTCCTTACACTTAAACCATCACCATGAAGAGAAAATAGAAGATTATAGAATAATAAGCAATGTTATATGAAATAAAGTTTAAATGGCTTCAGCATTTATATAGCAGAGCGTAGTATCCTGTATCGCATTTATCTTATAGATTTGTATCTCGAATGAATTTAATCGACGGTTTTTCAATTGTTATGTCACCCCAGACTTTGTCGGGGTGACATGTTGTTATTCTACGTTTCTTCTGATTATACTTATTATTATTCTTCTAATAATTCTTGTCCGAGCGATTATTTTGAAAATACTGGATGGAATGATTTCAAACTTTGCACAAAGCTGGACTACCATCTGAACTTGTATACTGTACGTTTAAAATTTTCAAAATGGCCGCCATTTCCAAGATGGCCGCCAATTTACGTGCAAAATAGGGGATTCTATCTCTCAGGAACTGCTCAAAGGAATTAGTTCATATTTTACATAAATGTTAAGTAAGATGAGAGGAAGGAATCTATGCGACAAAAATTTTCAAAATGGCCGCCGATTCATAGATGGCCGCCGAAATACGTAAATAGTTTCAGTTTGTCGGATTTCAACAAAAATTGATTTCTAGGTAGATTTTTACGCTGCGAATAACATGGAATCATCGAATGGTGAGTCTGGGGTGATATCGGCTATTGCTTGCAATTGCAAATCTAGTTCTTCTTATTCTTCTTCCAATAATTCTTGTCCGAGCGATTATTTTGAAATGGCTGGACCAATTGATTTTAAACTTTGCACAAAGTTGGATCACCATTTGAAGTTGTATGCCGCATGTTTAAAATTTTCAAAATGGCCGCCATTTCCAAGATGGCGGCCAAAATACGTCAAAATTTCAATGTTGTCGGATTTGAACGAAATTTGATTTCTAGGTAGATTTTGAGGCTGCGAACAAGATGCAATCATCGAATTAGTTGTCTTGTGTGACATCGGCTATTGCTTGCAATTGCACATCTAGTTATACTTGGTTCTGTAATCAGCTTTAATATACACTTATATCTCTTTTGGCAATAATAAGTTGGTCTTTACTTCATCAATGAAATAGTAAGTTCTGTTATCACTTTTGTCTCTGTTGTACTCTAAAATGGATGGTGATAAAAAAAAAATACCCGACTTTGAATTACTAAATGCTATAGTTATGGTTGTGACCTTGAAGCATTAGAGAACATTCCAACAGTTGGTGTTTGGAAGTAAAAAAGGAAGAGAGAGATGATAGAAACAACATTCATTAGAGTTGTGGTCCATCTTCTGTGAGAACCTATTGTAAATGATGGTAATAACAAAATTACAGGACAAAATTGCCATGAGTCGAAATTCAAAGAACAAAATGACAATGTAGATGAAAAACCAGGGTAAAAATTGTAAATCGCAATGGTCCTGACTTTGTACAGGTATTTAATAGAAATGGCAGTTTTAACCGGATTATGGCGCACCATTCCCCTCTTTCAATTGCAGTAGTGTCCGGTTGCAATTTAACAGCAGTTTGCTATTGAAATGTCCAAGATAGTGAAAAGAAATATAGAATAATGGTAGTTTTAAAGGTCGAGACAGAAAATATCACCGTATCACGGCGAGTCCGATAGGACGAGCCGTGATACCAGTGATATTTTCTGTCGAGACCAACAAAACTACCATTATTGTTTTTATCGGCAATGTCATAAGAGTCATGATGACATATTCGTGACGTCATTGCCTGATATTTTCTTGTATCGGGTCAGTAAGGAGATACTGATAATATCAGTCAGTAAGATCAAAGAGAAAAATGTGCATATTGCCGATAAATGGTCATCCCAGTAGTAGGTAAAAATTTATCTTGAAACATAGTTCGACCGAAATATCAAATGTTTCCACAAGGAACTGATATCAGTTAAAAACCTGTTTAATGATCGTATGGGACAGGATTTTCTAAGCCTTAATTAATAAGGCTGTCTAATGAAAAAGTCTGCATAATTGGTAACTAATCAACTGTGAAACATATAAACTCGGTAGGCAGGAGAAGTTGGAATATTAGGCCTACTGTCCTTGTCAGGGAGGGAAAATGATATTTTTGAAATTAAAGTGGTCGGGGGTTAAACTTTTTTAGTAAGTATTGATCAAAGTAAAAGCGAATTTTACTCCAAATCAATGAATCATATTCAAAACAACCAGAATCTAAAAAAATCTCATCACCATTTATTCATATGGTTTAAAAAGTATGCTTTAAACTTTGTATAATTTTGCTTAAAAAGTAAAAAGTAAAAAAGTAAAAAGTTCACCGTATGGGAACGACACCGGATATTGGTACTACCGAAGCGGACGATTGATATTACTTTAGCATGAGTGAACGTGAAAAATAGCACTTTTGTTTTATTTCTTATTAATATTTGTGACCAGAAATGTGTGTGATGATCGACAGGATAAAATTAGAGTTCATAATATTCGTATAAACATAGCGTAAAGCAAGTAAATAAAAATTAGAGATGAAAACATAATAAAAGTGCGATTTTCACGTTCACTCATGCTAAAGTAATATCAATCGTCCGCTTCGGTAGTACCAATATCCGGTGTCGTTCCCATATGGTGAAGTTTAGATCCGTTTTGGTATGATATCAAAAATTTAAAATTACCAATGCAAATTAAATATATGTAAAACAAAAAAGGACAATTATAAAATATGCGAAATGGAAAAAAATAATCAAAGGGAACTGATACTATACCAAGAATATCAAATGAAAGTGTTGAACGCTTTTTCCGATGAGGTCCTTGCGTTAAAATTACCTAAGTTAATTAGATATATATTAAATTGGTTCAGATCAATATGGCATGTTTTTAGTTATTCAAGAATTTTCAGATTTCATTATTTTAACAGATTTAATTGAGTTTGGAAGCATCTGCACTGGAGAGACATAAAGTAAGTGAGAATCGTACCGTCAGTCAAACAAGGACACCACTGGAGTAGAGGACCAAAAAAAAAAATGAAGTCACACATTCAGATGAACAACATGGACCCAAATAAAAATCATGAGTGAGATCAGGTGTATCGGAAGAGTAAGCAATTCCTGCTTCTTATAAGACATCCACCGTGTTGAACATGTCAACTCCGGTATTAAAGTCAAATCCGATAGAGGAAAAACAAACTTTAGTTGTAAAGGGAAAGATCTGTTGTCATATGGGAAACATATATCTCATGGCGATCCACAGAATCGTGATGTCGACCGTGAAACTTCTGTGGTGATGACTTTAAGTTTTTTTTAACGTACCCTTGCTTAAAGAGTCTATTTGTAAACAACATATTTTTTCTGAATCCGCATATGCAGAAACAAATTTACAGTAACGTCGGAATTTATTATTTCTTACCACTTGGTCGACGCCTCTGCCGGTGGACTGTTAGTCCGCGCGGGTATTCACCTACCCAGTAGCCAATACTTCGGTGCTTGCCCGAAAACCAATTTTATTAAGAAACTTGAAATATCTAAATTTTAGAAAAATTTGTTTAAAACTAAGGAGTATCTCCCTCTTGCATAGCTCTGTCCTTAGATGATTTTGACTTTCATATTAATATCTTATTGGTTGTTTGTTCACCATCATTTTTTACACGTATTTCGGTTTATGCACTTCCAAATGTTTGATTTTATCTGCACTGAAGAGACATAAGTTATCGAAATGCATATGCAGAAACAAACTTTACAGTAACTTCGGTGTGTTGTTATTCAATCGGTAAAAGCAGTAAAGGAGAACGATGTCCAGTCTACTCCTCTGATTTTTGGAACAGCAAAATTCAATTGACTTGATTGTGTGTTATAAAAAAAAACCTGTCGCTGACTTTATCAATTTTTTCTTTTCTTTCAAATAGATTTTTTATTATAAAGCTTTGTTTTGGGTCGGTGTAACCTTAAGATGGGATTTTGTCTCCTTAATATTTACATAATGAAATTTACTGTTTTTAATGCAACTTCGGTGTTTTTTCTTTTCTTTTTTTTTGTATTTGCCCTATTTCCTTTCTTTTTCATACCATGCACATGTCCAAATTGCAACTGTTTTAATGTTTCAAAGCTCTCACTTGCCAGCTCCAGTTTGCTCACACTAAAGTATTGACAAATGCCGTAATAATTGGTAATGTTTGAGGTAAAGGTCATTCATGACTTGATATATTTTAAATGTGAAACCGTTTTTTTTTCTTTTTGTCTTTGTAAATGATAGAATAAAATGTTTGTCAATTACATGTTCTCAAAATGCATTTAACGAGATTATAAGAAGAATTGTTTTGATAACAAAGCAAAAAACTTCAATATACGAATATAAGTAACTAGTTTTATACGTCTCTTGTGTTTTATCTGCCATTAAATATCGACAGCTGTACAGGAAGGTTCTCTGATGGCTTCATTAAGTATGTATATTTTGCACGTTTTGTGTCCATAATTCAGATTCGCTCTGATATATATATATGTTTTATAGCAGATATTTTGTTTCTTTTGAATAAATATTTTTCCAATGGTGTAACTAATGTGGGCAAGATCTATTGAAGTCGAGGTCATTTGACTTATTTATTTCTGTCAATCATGCTATATATTCATAAAGACTATTCCAATAACTCAAATTCTTCAAGCAGTTTAATTGTCGAATTAACAATATATAGATCTAAAGCAATGAGTGTGGGCATAAATCGGCAAATGAATGCCGAAGCAAAAGGGAGAAGTGGAAATTCTAAAACCAAAATTCCAAAAACAAGACAGTTGATTTCAACACTGATGGAATGGTATGACAAAGACAAAAAAATAAACAAAAAATATGAATAAGAAGGCCAAAAAACTAAAGCAATAGCACTGTGAACACCTAGACATAAGCTTGAGGTGTTATCAGGTGCTTTTGAAGGGTAAGCTCTGTAAAATTTTCATTGCACCCGTCATACTCTCAGCGAAAAGTCCGGTTTTGTCACAGTCGGTATTTGCCGCCAGTCCAAAAACAACATGCAGTGATCCTCCACACTCTGCTTGACACAGTAAATATGTTCTTTACAATGGGTGTATTTTTTTCTTCAAACATTTGAAATTAAATTTTCGATAGTTACTATTTTTACTTACAGTAAAAGTTCAAGGATTTATGAAAAGCTTAAACATTATTGTAGAAATCAGACTCAAAAAAAATTCACAAACTTTTGTATACAGTTCAGAAATTGTTTGTTTTTACAAATCCAAAATCTATGGTTCTACGAAGAACAGTTGAATAACAGAATTTCATAAAATTATTAAAACTGGATTAAAACATATTTTTGAAATCAAACGAGTGAAAAGGTTTCTTCTAATTGAAAGAAATCCCTAGAGTATGGCTACAAGTTTTTACAAAAAAGTTGTCTTTGATAATTTCGGTAAATTTACCAAACTGGCAATCAATTATTTTTAAATATGATCATTGATTTATTTTCTTCCAATTAAGACGTATTGTTATAGAATAACTAAATACCGAAGTTACTGTGAATTTTGATTAGTTACTAGAGAGATTTCTCAACAAAATAAGTAGTCTTTAATGATAACATGAAAGCGGATTATATTTGAAACATTGCAATATCTAAAATTTTTGTAAATTTTGTTTAAAACTATTGGTTATTTGTTCTCTATCAGTATTTAAACATCTTTGAGTAAATGGTCTTCCAAATGTTTAGAGTGTATCTGCACTGAAGAGACATAAGTTGTCGAAATGCGCATATGCAGAAAATAAATTCACAGTAAATTCGGTATTTAGTTATTAATCATAATTAGATTTTTGTGGGTTCCAATGGCTTGTTCCCCTTTCGCCTTAGCTGTGAAATTTCATATAAAAAAATATTCCCATTTCGCCTTAGTACATATTTGTGTCAGCTAAGGTGAAATGGGAACTTATGTAAACATCTAATCAAGAGAAACTGGTGTTTATTAAGTTGTTTAATTTAAATTGAAATTAATGTAAATTTTATGTGTAATGGCTTGTTCTCTATAAGTTGTGTATTCTTCAGTTTCAAATGGACACAAAGTAACTCAAATTACAATTTCTATGCTTTATTAACATAACTTTATATGATATGTAACATAACAAAATTCCAACAGAAGTCTACATTCATTCATTATCATAATATTATACATATAAAGAAAATAACATTCAAATCAGAATAGAAGATCAAATAAAGAGGCATATAAAATAAATTATAAACAAAACAATGAAATATACAAGAACAATAGTTCTTTAATATGAGCACATATATTTCTTTTACAAGCACATTTATAAAGCACAAATAAGCACATTTATCAGCACAATAATAGTTCTTTATGAAGCACAATAATAGTTCTTTAATTAGAACAATAGTAGTTAATAATGAATGATTAAAATAACAAGAGGCTCTCAAGAACCTGTATCGCTCACCTGGACCATGACTGACATAGATAAAAGGCATTTCCAATAGGAAAAACAAAACATGTTAAAACGATGTTCCCGCTGGTGGCCACCTTGGATGCGGTACGGACCTGCCGGATACCTTTTCGAGAAGGGACCATCTAAGGACCATTGTGACTAAGTTTGGTTATAATTTGACTTGTAGTTTCTGAGAAGATCTTTGAATGTCTTTTTCATGGGGTCCAATGTTAAAACTATGTTCCCTGCTAGTGGCCATCTTAGATGAGGTACGGACCTGCCGGATACCTGTTTTAGAAGGGACCACTTAAGGACCATCGTGACTAAGTTTGGTTACAATTGGACCGGTAGTTTCTGAGAATAAGATCTTTGAAGGTCTTTCCTGTAGAGTCCAATGTTAAAAATATGTTCCCCGCTGGCGACCATCTTGGATTAGGTACGGACCTACCGGACACCTTTTTTAAAGGGGACCACCCAAGGAATGTTGGGACCAAGTTTGGTTCCAATTGGCCCAGTGGTTTCAGAGGAGAAGATCTTTGTATGAAAAGTTTACGCCGGACGGACAGACGAACGAATGACGGACGCCGGACGCCAAGTGATGACAAAAGCATGGCATAGCCAGGTGAGTTAAAAACAATATCCCAATATTACGAGGATAAGCACAAAGTTCATTTCACTATTTCCTCTATTTGTCACTAGTCGAGCTTCAGGGTATATGATGCTGCGTCGCCATACTGTACAAAGTTCTTCTCTCCTGTGGTAAGTTCGTTCTTCAAACAGTGTAGACGGGCTTCTATGTCACGGTACTTCTTCTCTGGTAATCTTCTTTTCCCACCTGATTGTTATACCCTCCGTCTGTCCGTCCGTCCGTCACTCAAACACCTCATACGTTTTTGGTTTTAGGGATTTAATTTTGTTGTAGAATTGTTGTATATAGTGTGCAGATGCGCAATAAGCTTTCGGATTTTCGATATTGGTCTTGGTGCAAACAAGACACCCCATGATGTCAATTTTTACACATGTGACATGTGACACAAACTCCTCCTACATTTATGGATTTAGGGATTTAATTTTGTTATAGCATTGTTGCATATAGTCTGTAGATGCGCAATAAGCTTTCGGATTTTTGATATTGGTCTTGGTAAAAACAAGAGGCCCCATGATGTCAATTTTAACAAAGACCCAAAGATGTGGATTAGACACATGTGGCATGTGAAGCAAATTCCTCCTACATTTTGGGATTCAGGGATCAAATCTTTATGCAGAATTGTTGCATATAGTCTATAGATTTACAATAAGCTTTTGGAATTTTGGCTCCGGTTCCAACTTTGGTAAATTTCCTGAAAATGTCAAAGACACATATATTTTTTTATTTTGGCATATTATCTCATATTCTGACAAGTGTTTGGTAAAAAACAAAATTCTGAAAAGTTAGGATTGTGAAAGGCGGTTCCAATTTTGGTAAATTTCCTAAAAGTCTCAAAGACCACTTATTTTTTGGAATTCTATGTAGCAACCATACTTAAAATGTTTGTGTAGTTTAGGACAAACATTTTCATCAATTGGATTTCAAAAATATTTGATTCCAATTTTGGTAAATTTCCTGAAAGTCTCAAAGACGACTTATTTTTTGGAATTCTATCTAGCAACCATACTTCGAATGTTTGTGTAGTTTAGGATGAACCTTTTCATAAATTGGATTTCAAAAATATTTGATTAAAATTTTGGTAAATTTCCTGAAAGTCT
>MJUU01040974.1:8626-35011 GCA_002080025.1 Modiolus philippinarum
TTAAACCATTACGCTTCAGAGACCACACATTATAAGTAACTCTGCAAATTTATTTTTATTTTTATTGAAAAACCATACCATTCGATATCTTTCAAATATAAAAATTCACAAAAATGCATTATGGTTTTAGCTGGATTTGAACCCAATCGATTCGCAACAACCATTCCTTTTCCAACTGTCTTTACCATTACACCATGAAAGCACACACCTTTTTGTAGTAATTTTAAATACTTATAATAAAGAATGACAATCAATAATGTATAATATGGAAGAAATAATAATAATTCCTTTCGTTCAAGTTAGATACCGTAAGTTTTAAACAAAAGAAGTGTCCTTTATAAAATCTGAGAGTCATCTTATTCAACACTCGTATACATGCACGACGTCTCGGCCTTCAAATGTGTAGTCGTGCGGAAAAAGAAGCCTCCCAGATGCAATAAGGGCATATAGGTAAATCAATATATGGAATCAATAGCACGTTATTATCATGGATAGAAAGCTATTTGTCTGATAGAGTTGTCACTGAAGATTATTTTTATTTCATTGAAAGGTTGTTCATTGGTGTTCCACAATATTAAATCCTTAGCCCCATCTGATTCTGGTTTATGTTCATTTATGATTGTAATTGTTATTGATAGGACAACAGCCATGATGAAGGTACACTTTCATTTACAAAGTGATTTTGATATGATTTAAAACTGGTAAAAAACAACGGCAGTAGAATACCCAAGGAACAAAGGAGTAACATTCACAAAAAAAAGAAGTCAAAAGACATGGCCAAAACGAGAACACAGAAAACAGTGACGCAAGACAGCCACAAAGCAGAAAAATAAAAATAAAAAAAAAACACAGCATTCAAAACCAAGGCACTCACACTTTAGTCTAATTAACGCAGCAAAAATGAAAACTGAAGTTTTAACATGGAGGTCTGAGTTTAAATTATAATTTAATTTCTCACCTAAGATACTTTAGTCACTTGCAATAAGCATTTACAGATATTTCAATTTTACAATGTATACTTAAACAGTATAATAGCATGATATGTTAATCTATTTACACTGAACTGCAACAGAGAATAAGACATAGCTGTAAATATTTATGAAAATAAAATCTGTAAACATCAATGTAAATGAAATTACTGAAACTGACAATCATTGTAAATTTGGGTAATCATTGAAATCTGCTGACTTACTGGGAATACATGCTGACATTTACGAAATGATTATGCTGTGTCATTTAAACCATTTGCTATACAGAACCTGATTTGTCTTCACTTCATCCAATCTTGTCTATGACCTATATTGGAATATAATGATGTAATATGGGACAAATGGTCCCAAAATTCTCAAAATTCAAATATGTCCTCCCGATATAGTACCACATATGTTTTAAAATATTTTTTTCTTTATTGAAATGACAAGGGTGTTTTTTTTTTTTGTTTTTTTTGGGGGTTGGTTGGTTGAAGAATTATGGAGTACAAAATTTATAAAAAACTATATATGGTACTAAAATTACAGGACGGTTTAAGTCTTGAATTTAAACAGTAATATCCGAAATGAATTGACAGTATTTACAGTAATTTCTGACCTTAATTTACAATAACTTCGGCATTAAAATTACAGTAACTTGGTACTAAATTTACAGTGATTTCGATATTTATCGATACATTCATTTTTTCTTTTATTTTTCTTGTTTAAATTTGCGTATTTTTTTATTCACTCAAACCTTTTTAAATCTTGAATGAGAAGGATTCAAAATCGGCTAAAATTAGCAAGGACTTTTATTACAACTGGTTATTGAAAATTATGCACTAGTATATAAATATCTGTTATTCTCCCTTGTGTCTATCTGTATCAACCAATACGATACTGTATGAATAAATGAACACCGTAATGAACCTGACATTTCAAAGTATATAACAGCACTAACAGTTCCAAAATCTTTCACCGGTCTTATTATACTGTCTTGACAATTTCTAAAATATCTGGACTGACCATTTATACATTTCTACTAAAAATTTCAAGTCAACATACCCATCATGATAACATTGATCTCGATAACATTTCGACGCCGTCCATATTTAACTCGTAAGCCGAAGGCGGAAAGTTGTTAATATGAAAAGAAAAAATCGCGTGCGCCTTCAAGCCCATTAACAGCTTAAAAGATGATCTTCGTGCTTCCGATAAAATATAGTGCGCAAGTTTCTATCAAAATCTTATACATTGTGTATTGAAGTTATATTTCTTCATTTTCTTGAGTTGAATCCAGTGTTGTGATATTAAATTGAAAACAATATGCATGTTTATCAAATTAATCGTTTTTTTTTATATTGCGACCTGCCGCACAGTTGCATCGGTCTGTACGTTTGATTTACCTCCCTTTGTAAACTCTTCGAAAACATAAATAATTTTATTCACGATAAAAATGAAAATAATATTTGTTTACCTGTGATATGAATATTGCACAATCGACATACATACGAAATCTTTTCACGTATTACCAGAAGTCCATTATTACTAATAATGGACTTCTGGTATTACGGAATAACTGAATACAGCAGTTATTTGGATGACTACGAAGTTTTGCCACATGTAGATTTCCAGGGCTTTCGAGTTGCAGCTCCATCGGAGCTTTGATTCAATCATGACGTTACTAACGAGGCACATCATTACTCCCGCAATCCGCTAGAGGCGTACACTTCGCCTTAATCATTTTTTAAAACATGACGTTATTCTAATGCTTTTTGTGCCTTTGTTCTTAGTTAAACAATAGAAGACTATGGAGTAAATACACATGAGTCAAAGTATCTACAAATACAAAGTAGACCTGATTCTATTATCGTTGTTCTTCATCTTGAAGTCACCATGAGTCGTTGCATATATCTAACATGAGGTTCAACAGGGTCCATTGCAACAGTCTGGGTGGAATGTATCGCTAGTTGTTGTACAACACCGCTTCGATATTTAATTTATTCTATAGATGCAGGGTCGTCAAACACAAAAGATCAACCGGTAAAGTGCAATTTAATTTATGAACATTCATATCAATATGCACCAGTAATAGTTAGCCGAATAAATGACGCAAAATGTTATGTCAAATTAATGTATGTATGCGATAATTCGTATCTTTTGATATTTACCGTTTCTTTCTCTGCAAACAAATGGTCGTTGGGATCGGCAATTTACCACCCCAATTCTCTTATCATTTCGGACTAAGCACTGGTATTGATAGTTATCATCCAATTTCCGGTCTACTTTTTGTTCCAATCCTATGAAATAAACAGACAAAGAAAAAAAGTCTGATAAATGTATAGTTTAGTTATTAATTAATATGCACGGTGCATCACCAGAACGGTTGCTATCGGTATTTTTTATGCGTTTCCTGGTGCTATCGGAAAAAGAATCGGCTGCTATCCGTTTAAATTGTCAAAACATGGTAAGTACATGTCTAGAAAAATAGTAATATCTTCGTATTTTAAGAATATTTAGAACTGTATTTTGGTGGACGGAATGCGTAACAGATATGTTTACAAGAATAAACAAAAGATTTATCAGAGATTTGATCCAGTAATATAATGTGACTATCCCCGAAACGTTACACAGACGATGACCATGATTTGACAATAAAACATTGATTATCATAATTATCGAGGTTTTTTATATACTATGCGATCCCAAAATAACAGGAAAGACGTGATTTTTACCTCCACTTTTAACAGAAAAATGTTTCTGTGTGTAGATACGTTAATTGAAGCATAATACAAATTGCGGTTGCTATATGTATGTGGCAACGGTTGCTATTTGCAATAACACGCAAACTGGACTCACAAACCCTTTCAAATCTCTGGGGTCGAAAACGCGGATATGTAAAATATTTCCAATCATCAGGAAGCTGACTCAACCTGTCACTTGTTGTCACTTTCAACAAGTGACAGATTATGAAATGACTGCTTCGAGGAATACTGATAATTACTTAGCTTGTTAAATTTTATCATCTTAAAATTTTTATCAAATGTCTTTCGATTTATGCAAAAACACGCATCTAAACATTTTGTTCCAATATATCATAAACACTTGTTCAAGTCAAATCTTTTGATAACATTGAATAAATTTTGTTTAAATAAACATAAAATATAAATATTATGCCTATATTTACTGGTGGACTGTTAGTCCTCGAGGGTACCACAAGCCCAGTAGCCTAGTACTTCGGTACTGGCACGAAATTCGATATATCTATATTTTAAAATTATACCATATCTAAAATTTATTAAATGTATAAAATCAAGGTTATCTCCCTCGCGTGCAAAGCTCTGACCTTGAATAGTTTGGCTTCAATGTTTCAGAACTTCGGATTTATTTGCTCTCATTCATACATCAACGTTGGAAATGTCGGTCTTCCACGTATTTTGGTATAATCTGCACTGATGAGGCTAAATTGCCGAAAAGGCCTTCTGGAAATTTACTGTAATATCGTTATTTTATTTTTACTAGCTCTAAACCAGTTATATTGTCTCCAAAAGTGAAAATACCAATCAAATCAGGTTTATCCCTCTCAGACCCATCTATGAATTGAAATGTTAGCAGAAACCATGCGTATAAATGTGAATGATATGGAGCCACAATTGGCAGACATGGTATTTGGCATATTTGAAAATTACGGCAATAGTTAGTTTCGGACCTTCCATACATTATTCCTGTGAAGTTCGGTTCAATTCGCTTCAGTGGCTTTTCAGAGGATTTTTACTCAGGGAACCATACATCCCTGTTTTCCTGTAGAGTCCATTCTCACACTGCGCTTCCTGCTTGTGCCCATGCTTATGAGGGTGAGAAAGTTTTGGGCAATTTTAGCCTATATCATACCTGTAAAATTTGGTTCAATCTGCTTCATTATCTTCAGAGAATATACAAAGTTTCTTTACAGTTGGTCCAGTCAGTGGTTTAAGAAGACAAAGTCAAAATGTATAAAAAAATCGTAGACTGACGACGGACTGAGTGCAAAAGCTCACATTACGTGAGTGGAGATGATAGAAAATCCTCGCAATGACCAAAAACACAAATTAAACACTTCCCATCAAACCAACAATTCCAAAATGAAACTTACATACACACAAAAAACACAAGGGACAGACGTAGATAACTGTATAGCCTTATAGGTAAGGAAAGCTAAAAAGACATAATAACAAACCGCTAATGCGTAACTATATATAGAAAATATGCCATATTAGTCACTTCTGTGTATCGCGTAGGCAGATATGGTCCGTATTTAAAAAAGCAACAACTATTTACCGTTACCTCGAACTTTTATTATCCAGACGCTGCTGGTCATCTAGGATGAGGTACTACATTGTGTAAACTGATTAATTGACACAAGTTTTGTTTCAAGTGGTCCAGTGTTGTTTCCTTCAATAAGCTCAGTTATTGGTTTCAGAGAGGATATTCAAATGAAAAAGTTACGACTGACATACGGACGCGAAGCAATGTGAAAAGCTCACCGCGTAATACAAAGATGAGCTAAAACAGATACATGTATATTCTCGCATCGATTTACAAAGGACAACCAAACGCCACACATAATGCAAACCACATATCCAAACAAATTTAAATTTTGAAATTGTATTTTCTTTTCATTTTGTAGGATTTTCTCAACGACATGACATTTTTTGGTTGTAATGTTATTATTTACGAGGACGAATCTCAAATTACACCTGCTAGTAAGGTATCACCAAGTAACGTAGCAGATGAGGTCACTATAACTTCAAGTAATTTAGTAGCGGATTGTACTACAGTTGATGCAGCAACTGATGTAGTTAACATAGCAGTTGGTCCGTTTAACATAACAGCTGATCAGACTAACATAGCAGCTGATTCGGTAAACATAGTAGCTGAATGTAGTGTCAATGCAGATGTTGGTTCTCCGTTGTCTGTTAGCACAGACAATAACAATAACAAGACAGCAGATACAGCATGTAACACATGCCACAAAGTACTAGCAACCCCTTCATCCTTAAAGAGACACTTCGTGTATAACATAAGAAAAGAGGCAAAGAGTGTCAAATATGTCACAAATCATTTTACTCAAGTTGTGAGTTAAATGACCATATTAAATCGCATTATAAGGTCAAACACTTTAAGTGTGACGTTTGTCCAAAGGAATATTCTACAAGGGGGGGGGGGNGGGGGGGGGGGGGGGGGGGGGTTGAGGGCCCACAAACGTGAACACTCAGCACGTTTTAAATATGTATGTGATCACTGTGGCAAGGGGTTCATATATAAAAGTAATTTTGATGGTCATAAAGCAAGCCATGAAAATAAAAAACCCTTTAAGTGTCCCACGTGTGAACGTGAATATACTTTTATTTCAAGCCTAAGGAGGCATGTTTGTGGGAAGGTAAAAAAAATTCGTTTGTGATATTTGTGGACATAAGTTCAAGGCTAAACGGTCTCTCGCAGAACATGCACGGGCACACGACAATTCTGAGCGATACCAATGCAGTGATTGTGGAAAATTTTACAAGCACAGGGCGTCATTCTGCAAGCACAAGAAAAAGACTGGACACAATTGAATTTACTAATAATTTTTTGTAGTTTATATTGAATTAGATAAATTCTAGTCCACAACAAATACTCTTTCCTAATATACTAGTCAAAAACGAAACATTACATTCGTTTTTACCAATTTTGTTTTAAAACGAGTACATTGTTATACCAGCCACTAATAAGAAGTGATTTCAAGTTTACACTGCATTTTTTCAACCTTACAATATTCAAGAATTTTAAGAATAACTGGGAATCAGTCTCATCAAAAATTGAAATCATTATTTTTTTAAATTTCATTGAGTTTGAAAGCCTTGATGGTAGCACATTTTAACGCTTCATGTTGAAAATGTGTGTATGGTCAACGCCTTTATATCCCTAAGAAACTTCAAAACAATGCATTCAAAACTTATAATTACATTTTCAGTCCAAAATATACGAAAATAAATAAATGGATTATTTTGGATAAGCTGCTGCCAAACTAAATATAATATAAAATTAAAAAGTAGAGTAAGGTTTCTTTTTGACCGGTATATGTTACGCTCCTCCAGACCTGCATTAACATATTTTATTTACATCTGATGTTTTTAATATGAATTTGTATACGGACTGTTGAGATAGATTGATTAATGCCATTTCAATTAGAGGATTAAGTTTTATCTATCAATATAAATAAGCCTTATATTGTTTTAAGGTGTTACAAACTTCTAAAGAAAACACATTGATTTCAATACAACAGGTCAATCTCTCTCAACAGTTCGTAATGCAATTCATATTAAAAACTCCTCAACACATAAACTAGTTAAAGAAAATTGCCACGGCTTGATCGTACGTGGCTATATTATTTAGAATGCATGGATAATAATGTGCATAATGTACAGTTTTCTAGTTTTTTGTCGCTTCATGTGATATTTTTACGGATGTAATCCAATTCCGAATAAAAGTTTTCCGTATACTATATTGTTAAATTTTCTTGAATTTCATAAACACTCATTTAGGGAGTTCAACACCTTTATTGACCAAAGCCAATACACATTTCTTTTGTTATTCAAATTCCCAAGGACTGCGTCTCTAGAAACTAATAACGAATCATGGGTAAATTCTAAAGAGTCAGGGGTATATTACCCATGATTCTTTAGTAGTTTCTAGACGCTGTCCTTCGGTACTTGAATAACAAAAGAAATATGTATTGGCTTTGGTCAATAAAGGTGTTCAATGAATCGAACACTCCTCCAACATGGCGTTTTCTATGTAATTCAAGAAAATTTAACATTATAGTACACGGAAAAAAATTTTATTCGGAACAAGATTACATCGATTCCGTAAATATAGTACAAAAAGCGACAAAAAATTAGAAAAAAAAACATGCATATGCACTTTATTATTCATACATTCTAGATAAAAAAACTACAGCCTTTTAAGTCGTGGCAAATTTCGGTGTGCGTACTTTAAAGCTAATCAGTTAGTGTGTGTACTTTATTTATTGTTTCAAATGACTTTTTTTAAATTTGCGATTATATTTGTGGAACATTGACACAGTTGATTAGATAAATGTCAACAATATTCTTCGTTTCAGTATTTTCACAAAAGGGTTGTGCTTTTTTATTTTGATTTTAATGAGAGTTCTTCATTTTTAATATGACACAAAGATAGTGATATATTCTTATTTCATGATATATTGTTTTATGTGAAAATTCATTTGTGTAAAATAAATAAAAAAGTCTTCACATGTTTATATTATGTTAACAGAAATGTATGTATGAAGATTTATTTATATCCAAACAATGTGAGAACGCATATACCTTTCCAAAATAAAGATTACATTTCATTTCAAGTAAACATAAAAATACAATGACTGTCATACATCTTAATAATGGAACGTGAAGAGTAAATGTACAGTAGACAATAACACATACATCGATATTCCATTAACTTAACTAAAATCAAACTACAAAAACGCAAGGTGTTTTCTGCTTCTCTAGTACAAAAGGAACAAGATTGCATTTAGGTATACATATAATAGAAGCCGTAATTAGCTCTTATGGTCCTTGTGCTAAAATTATGATAGTTGCAGACCATAGATGATCTGCCAAAATTTAAAAAAAAACATAAAAAAGACCACAAGGGCTACGGAACTGCAGCTAAAGCGGTTATATAATTTTTAAACTAATATAAAGGGTTGTAAGTTGTCGACATCTTTAGAACTCTTACTATCATGCTTCATGCACAAAACAAAATACTTGATTATGTATATCAGAAATTTATAAAACCACACATATAACAATGTTTGGCCGTTTGGTCTTGGTCTCTACGACAAAAAGATTTTATGGCAAAATTTAACACTGACTCTTTAAAAGATATACCAAACAAAACATTTTATCAAGGGCATAAAAGTACCATAAGCAGTCATTAATTAAGGCTTATTCCCAAGCGTGTAGTTGGTAAAATCTTTGTCTCGTCACACTTGTGGTGTTGGCGTATTGGCAAACAACCTCTTGCAACTGCATTTGGCTTTGAAATGTCTCTGTCTCTGTTTCTTGTTCTGTCTTGAGGGAGAATCAAAAAAGTGATCTCTGAAAAGATAAAAATTAATAAAATTGCAATACATCTAACTTGATGATTGATAATCATAAAAGTTTTCAATAATATTATTTTCCTGGTGGAGAAGTTTTTTTTATAGTGATTCATAATCAGACAGCAATTGCGACCAGTGAGTATCTTAGTAAAAATACAATAAAAAAGTCCATACAACCTGATTCTTCCATATGAAATAATAGCAATTAAAATACGTACCTTGGCAATATAGTAGATACATGACCAGATAATATTTCTTGAGGAACAATATTTTCTAAGGTGTATCCTAAATCTTCCTCAGCTGGGAGCAATTTCTGCTGTGGATAGACTGGTTTTCGAGATGTTTGTATATGGAATGCCCTAAAAACATATATAGTCATATTTAATGAGGATATCAAACGCCTGTGTTTTGAGTGTTCACCTCAACGCAGCCTCGATTATGTTCAATTCTCCTGTAAATGTCATAGGGTTTGATGTGTTTATTATTATTATGTGTTGAAATCAGAACAATACTTCAATCATTTTAACTGAGTTTTTTTTATCCTAATCGCATTTCATTTGGAATCAAATACCATATCTTGATTATATTACTGTTAGATCAAATTGTAGGCGTCTGACCATCAAAAGATACATGCGAAAAATTCAAGGATAAAAAAAAACATATTTTTTACACCGAAGAGGTATTGCATGTCATGGAAATAATGTGCTTTTAAATGTCTTTTTGTATCTTTTGGTTGACACCATTTTATTACCGATTTTTACTATATTTGGATTGTTTATGATGTTCATGATCTAGGAATGGGATAGAGAAAAAGGAGTACGAGTACCAAAACCAGTTTAACCCTATCGCCGACATCGGCCAGACCTGGCACTAAGTCCAGCGATCATGAGCTCCCTTCATTACACGAGTTTGTCCTTTGTGTACGGGAGTTTTTTTTTGAAGAATTGTTGTTGAATTAGTCTTTTATTGTCGATAATTCCTGTTGTTCTTTCTGTTTATTTGGTATATTTTTTCTTTAGATTACTCCATTTTCGTGCAATCATATCATAAATGAATTTGGATTTGGAGTAAATAAGCATAATTCAGCTCTAGTAATCTAACAAATGTATGAAAAAGCTGCAGATTTGAATGAGTAGTAATAGTCCAAATGAATAGCCGGTAAAAACCAACAACTGAACAACGCTTTTATTGTCACTTTTTATCTTGCATTTTATATTGTTTCGTTTATAATGAACAAACAACTGCTTAAAACACAATGAAAGCAAGCCCCCATCGATCTACAATTAAATCATAAAAATTAATATTACCTTTGAGAGGGATCTCGCCGAAAATGTTGCATTTCTGTTACATTAGAAATAAGACGAGGGATGCTGACTGCCTTGGGACATCCTAATTTGGTTGGTTCGATTTCGCTCAATTCACCGAAAAATGTCTCATTTACTACAGATGATAATGATCTTTGGTTGTAAGATCCTGATGTCTTTATTGAATATAACTGGAAGGACGTGTCAATCCTATTTAGAAATCCCTCGTACATTATTTTTGGGAAACCTTTAATGTACATGCCTGGAGGAAGAAATACACGAAATTCAACGTCTTTCATCAAACATTCCTTCAGCTCCAACTTCCGCTTTATTCTTTCTACTGTTGACAAGCCAGCTGAGTCCACTGCTTCATACCAACGACGATTAAGATAACAGACATCTGCTTCATTATCAAATTTGAGCCTTCTCATCTCATCTTCAACAGGTTTCGAAAATGTTCTTTTAGCAAAGGCGTTATTCTGTTTGTCAAGTAAATCAACTACAAGACCTTTACTAATAATATTATGATTTTCTTCTGCAACAGAGTGCCACACTTCCTTTCGTATACATTGCAAACCGTCTTTGCAGACTTTACATCTTAGATTGACAAGTAAATGATGGGCGTCAAGACATTTTGGTTCAAACTTCCCTCTGTCTGTGTTGTATTCCGGTGATGAAAACCAAGTCGTTGTACCCAAATTACAAATATCAGTGTCCTCCTTAAATGGACTTGAATCTTTCCACTCCTCATATCTCTTGTTAAATATCATAGCTGCCAAAGCATTGTTTAGACGTTCTTTTGGAATCTGTGTAGAACAAGAACGCACTACTTTAGATGCAATTACTTTCAGAGACATCATTCCTTTAACATTTTTTTTCTAGTACTTCATCTTTTCTTACACCAAAAATTCTTCTTACAAATATTGCCTTTTCTTCTCGCGTGCATGATTTCTTGACTTTAATTCCTAGTTTAGAAGTTTCATCTTTTGTTTTTTCAAGCACAATGTTCAACTCATCATGTGTCATTTTCTTTAGTTTTGAAATATCATTTACTATTTCCTTAAGAATTCCCAATGTTCTCTCTTTCCATCTTCTAGAGACAGACTGGATTTTATGGACTTTCAAAGCTTCAAAGATATCCTTGTAAACTGCATCGGACAGTTTTTGACTAGTAGTTCTATTGTTTCCTTCCTCCACTTGCTCGTTAGGTTCATTACTTTCAGTGTTATCACTCCCTTCTATGTCAATGTTTTCATTCTCATCAATATCAGTACTTGCTACAATATTGGCTTGGCTATCGTCATCAATCAAACTTTCTAAGGCTTCATCTGGAAGACACGACAATACATCTACGTCTGTGCTTTTGTTATCTTCATCCGTGTTTTTGCTTTTACTGGCCCTTTTTCGCTTGACTTTATTTCTGATCGACCTCATAACTCTTTTGAGAACATCGCATGACGCAACAAGGTTTAAGTCTGATTTCACCAAAATACTTTGAACTTCACCAATTGGAACTATTGGTTCTGACATCAAATTCTTTACTATTGTCTCGCGTGTTATTTTAGAGGCTTCTCTATATACATCATTTTGCAACTGAATCATAGTCAATGGTTTTTCAGTCTTATCTCTACTTGCCATTTTAGCCCATTGACCGTCAAAGCAACTGGCTACTACGTTAATGTTTTTCTCCTGACATGCTCGTTAAACGTCTTCGTGCATTTCTCCTACAGGTAAAGCATATGGGAGATCTTGGTTAAAGATTCGATCAGTAACTGCTAGAATCCAAACTATTACCTCAGTTGCTTTTTTTCTACATATCTCGTACGCGTCATTAAAACAGCGTGTGACCAAAGAAAGTCTCTATTTCATTATCTATTTGGATAACTGTATGTTCAGAATTGCAGATGGGATAAACATAAGGTGATTTGTCCATAACGTATGTACACCCAACGTGTTCACCCTTCAGTGACGGCATTTCACAAAGTAATTCACACCTGGTGTCTCTGAAAATTTTCAATCGTTCCTTTATTTCTTTGGATTCAGCTGACAATCGTGTCGGTCGTTTCGGTTTGTCGTTATAATAAACACTGGTGGTTTCGTTTTGCATCATCTCCCACAATGCTTCATCGAATTGAACCCTGAAATATTTAAAGGAAAGAATGTTCAACATTTGTATTATTCTTTCAGTTTCGAATTCGAAATTGATGCATACTAGTATTCCAAATAAGTGTGAACTCCCGTGGATATCAAATTTAAGGCAAAGATAACTATAAATACCAAATTTCGAAGCCAAATCATGTGGTATTCTTAATATAAATATCATGGATGTATAACTGAATGCTTGTACCAATCCTATGCAAAACCGACACGCATGATCAAATTGTCAGTGGTCTACCTGTGTTGTTTTTTTACCTTTGTTGTTAATACAACTTAACTATAGGAAAATGGGTTAGATAAAGTGGAGGTTTGGGTGTCCATAAACCGGTTCAAATCTACCACTAACTTGATGGTGCCGGTATCATGTCCGGCTATTGCGAGTTCCTATCGTCTGTTTGTTGTCTGAAATATTTGTTGTATGAGAACCGATTTGTTTTGGTGGTTGATGTTGATTCGGTTCTTTTGTTCATTGTGTACATCTTCTGTTATCTCACATTTGAGACAAGCCAGTACCTACACCTATTTTTAACCGGTTGAGATTAACTTATCTCACCCACGGGTGAGACAACATATTTTGACGTCATGGTAATTTGCTGAGGAATGGCAGTTAACATGTGGAACGGGAAGCCACCAAAACCGTATTTGACTGAATAAATGTGAGAAATATAATCAAACACCACAGAAATTGCAGACACCCGCGGGGTAAGATTCTAATGGTTCTCTAACTCGGCAAAGCCTCGGTAGATAACGATTAGAATCTTACCCTTGGATGTCTGAGATTTCTCAATCTTGTATTTTCAGTGGTATTATATTTTTTATATCTTTACTTTAACGTATGCTCTCTACACTAATCATGGTCGTAATCAATCCAGTATGAAAGTGTCCGATTTTATATTAATAAAAGCAACCAAACGACACTAGTTTTGTATTTCTACCTTTGGTTAAACAACGGCAAATGAATAATGATGCAACCAATGTGTTTCTCAAAAAGATTATGTATTATTATTTCGAAATTGATTTGCAGTGAAATAAATTACATTACCTGAAAACTGTTGAACTCTCCTCCGTCCAACAAAGATATATTAACTCATTCACATTCATACTAGCCATTTCAGCTAAAACTAGTGAAATGTATCTGTGGAGAGAACCATTTATTATTTTAGTGATTATTATACATATTCATAGTGTGATTGTACAACTTCTTGCATCAGGAATGGTCGTAGGAATGTGCCCTACTACGAGTCGAAAACATTCCCTCGACAAGTCTTGATACAAGAACGTTTACAATCACATCTTTTTATATGATTTCAGTGTATACAAAGTGCGTGGCGGTTCAACCATTTCCACTATCAAATGCGCAGCGTTACTATTGCTTAATCAGGAATACACGTAAACCATAGTTTGTTTACTTTGTGAAAGAATGAAATAAAATAAAATTTTGATAAATTTCTTCATAACATATATGTGATCAAAAACAGCGATTGGTCCAGCATTCTTTTACTTCTTTCAATAGTATTGTTTTACAATTTTGGTAAATTGGTAGCCAAGTACCAACAGGAAGAGGTAAAAACATGTTGAATAAGCACAGTAAATAAAAACACTGTTAATGTTATATAAAAATTTCTATGGTCAATATTATATAACAATTTCTATGATCAAATCAATAAAAAACTACACATGTGATTGACATAATACCAGACTCGATTCTGATAAAATGGAATAGTTCCATTGGCCAAATGTAGTTATTTCATTGGTCAATACTATAGCTTCCGATAAGACATTGCAAATGGCTTTAACATGTGAGTGAAATACCAACCGGAATTTATCAAACCAAACCGGACTGGGTTGGTATTCTTGAATCTTATGAAATTGTTTCTAGATACATTTTGCGGTTCGGTAGGTATAATTTATAGTTACATTGTGTGTACCTTTGACCTTTACATAGTGACTGAAAGTTATTAAAACGATTATGTATCAAAATATTGTTCTATAATAGAAAGGGTGGTCAATTGTCTTCCTGTAAATGAGTGTTTAATGATGTCCTTGCCGTTATTAATTGATATTGTGTATCCAGTCTCTGAGGAGGTGTTTAAACTGATATGAAAAAGAAACTTTTGAGTATCGAAAGGAATTCTTTTGATATATATACAGGTTTCGCAGTCATAAAGCGCTTAATTTGCAGGCAAAATGAAAGACAACTGAACACGCTTTCAAATGAACCATATTTCATGAGAATCCGTTGAGAAATAAAGAAGTTATGAACGTTTGAAGTTATGCAATTTCATTTGATGAACTCAAACTCATTCCGTTTTGTTTTGATAAATTCCGGTTTGTCTCAAAAGCTGAGTTTTTCCAATATTTGGCTAATATATTAGCCAAAAAGTTAGGAAAATCTACGTTTTGATACAAACCGGAATTTATCAAACCAAACCGGACAGGGTTAAATATGGTTTACCTGAACATTTCCTAATTCTGGTATTGTATGTCTTAATGTATTTTTGTTGTAACGTCTTAATTATTTTTTTTTTGTTATGTGCACTGCTTTATTGAAAAGAGAAGATAGCAGGAAACATCAACAACGAAGGGCAATTTTTAAAAACAGACCATCAATTCACCAAAAACCGCGAACACCAAAACAAATAATAACAACTGACAAACATAAAAATACGATAGGAACTCGGGATAGCCGGACTGGGTTCCGCCACTAGCAAAAGCCAGTGGTAGGGTTTAACCGATTTTTATGTCTTAATGCATTCTTGTTGTAATGTACACCGCTTTATGCCTTGTTATGTATACTGTTTTGTGTCTTAATTTATGTATAGGACAACAGCGGTTATTTTTACTGATATTTCACCGACTTGATGGTATTTCTAACAAATATTAGAATTTGTTTCCGTTTTAAATAGTAGTTAATTTCATTTAAAAAATCAGATTTGATACCATGCCTGAATATCAATATAATTTTGAAAACAGCTTACCGTAAGGGTAGTTCATAATGAACTGGGGTCTTGTATTCAGCTGGCGAAGGACATTTAAATTCACAGGCTAGTAGTGGTATTGGAATACTTGTTCCGTCTAAATTTACAACACATAGAGATCCATCGGGCGAAACTAGAATGATTGGCTTTCCATTGTTAGATGATATTATGTGTGCGCCTTCTTCTACATAGGACAAGTCCGGATAATACAGTGGCAAAATTCTTGATGATAAAGTAGCAACGGCATGTATTTCTGACACTGTTCCATGTTCTATACGTTTTGCGGCATCTTCTGTTAAAGTCTCTGGAATTACTATATTTCTAACTACTTTATCAAAATGTTGCTGTTGTAGCTTCAGGGTATCAAGCCCAAGTGCTTCATATATTTTGCTACCAGTCAATTTGTAATTTTGTCTTTTTGCTAGCCATTGTGGTGATCTTTGCTTAACAAATCGTGTTTTATTACTATGATGTGCAGACAAATCATCAAATTCTTTAAGCGTCAACACATTAGCCTGAGATAGCATGCAAACTGATTTCGACTGGCAAAGCAACATAGAAGAGTTGTTTAAGTTTGCCCCAAGGGAGACTAAAGATTCGTTGACGTTGAGTAATTTGTGAACTACACTCTTAATTTCAAACATCTGAGCTTTTACACTGCTAATAGCGTAGACGTACTTAGAGTTCTTCCAATCGTTTCCACCCTCTTTAAAGAACCTCTTTAAGGCTAATCCTTGTTTCAAAAAAAGCTCACGTCAATCTTTTATGCGTAGAGTAACGAATTGGACAGTTTGCTTTACACGTTCGATCTTGAATTCATTTGTGAGAATTTCCCACGTTTCCATAGTTTGATCTAGAAATGTGTGCTCGTCTTGTAACCTATCTTTATCTTGCTGTAACGAATCGGTTTCTTCATGCGCGAAAAGGTCTTGATCTCCCCATTCTGCATTCAAGCCTGGAGCCAATTTTTTCCCGTCAAAACTCAATATATACTGCTTTCCATCTGGTACCATTTCGAGGGCCTGATGTATAATTCCGGGTTTAATTTCACTTGGTAAATTTAATCCGACTGTCTCGTATGATGCTATGAGTCTTATCGAAGGTACTGCAAAATTAATTGAAGATAATGTCGGATCATAACCTCCCCGATTTTCTTGGAAATCTGTGTTTTCAATCCTCTGTCCTGCCATGAATCTGATGGCTTTTCCATGGAAGAGTCTATACATCACCTTCCAGAACGTCATACATTCGTCAGAATATGTCATTTTACATGTATTTTCTAGTGAATACCACCTTACAACATCGAAAAAAAGAAGTAGTGCAATATTATGAATGGGCATCTTTTCCTGATGTATAACTCGCATAAAATTGCAAAAGTCGCCCAACATTCCAGCGGACTTCATTTTATGAACAACATATGGCAAAAGAGCAGTCATATCCGAAACAATTTTCTCATCATCACTTTCAGTATACAAGGCTCTCTTTGTTTTAGTTTTTCTTTGTTTTCTATTACATTTTTCGGGGCTCTTCTTAAGTCTGATGACTTTGGTTCTTCATAGCCAGTGGAAATTGGTGTCGTTATCAGATAATCAGATGATTTTGGCTCTTTTCTTTTCCTTTTAGGGGCATTAAGCCATAGGCTTGTCTTTAATTTTCTCTTTTTTGCTTAAAAAAGAAAATAAAATCATATAGCATCCGGTGCATTTTAGTCTGGTCATAGCCGGTGCCAATTTACAAACGATTCCTATAGCAACCGTAGCCTTGGAAAAAACGTAAATGATCTGGATTTTTATGAAAACTATCTTTAATTGAACGATATTTGTTTATTTAACATTTCTGAAGAAAAATAAATTTTGAGGGTATAATATTTTTATGTAAAAGGTCTGCACAAAGGGCGAGAATAGAAAATAAAGTTATTTACAATAATTTGTATATATCAATCCTTTGAATGATTCATTAAATACACTCCTGCAATGGTTGTTTGACAAAATTTGAATTCATGGTCGATAACTTTAATTTATCGTTCATTCCGTGCACCATTTGTTGACAGCTACTTACTAGTTTTTTTTTACTGTAAAATTAATTTTACAGTCACCCTCCATCGTCAAACATGCTACTTTGAACGTATAGCAACCGTAAATACTACCGATAGCATCCAGGGACGCACAAAAAAACCGATAGCAACCGTTTAGGTGATGCACCGTGATATGTGTAAAGATAATATGTGTAAATATAGAATCCACAGAAACGACATTTCTACACTAGAGATAGTTAAGTTTCAATTTTTTTACTGAAACACGGACCTTGCCGAGGGTTTAAAATAATTGAAAATTTAACGATCGAGAGTGTAGAAATGTCGTTTCTCATGAGATACAGTTGTGGATTTTATTTCTCTAATGATTTCAAGGAGATTTTGGACAAAATATGACCCCCCTTTCTGATTATCTTAAATAAATTTGTACTTTGAGCGTGACGTCATCAGGCATGGTCGCCTTCTTTCATGACGTCACAATGGTCCAGTCGGAAAACGGCAAACATATTTGACGTCATAATTGAATTTCATCCAATCACTTGCCGAGAACAACATTCTCTCTAGAGAGGAGAAACGTATTACTCCAACTGTTCAGGAAACGTGAAAACAGGACAGAAATTAGATAATGTAATATTAACAAAAAGAAAGGAGAGAGAAATAGCTTTTAAAAACATATACTAGATGTTTTTTTTTATAGTGTGTGTCCTAAGTCATTTACAAGGCAAATGTAATGTTAAACGATGTTTCGAGTAATATAATACGCAAACGAAATAAATGCAAAACTTTCCATTATAACTGACCAGATGTCTACTGTACAACGAAAACCTTTTTTATATATTTTATNTCTGCCCTTTAGTTTTGTTCCCCGATGTCCTGAATTTTACATTTATTCCATTTTTATGACATCTTAATTATTTTCACGTCCTCTTCTGTGTATCTGCACGAATAAACAGAATGTTATAGCTTTAGCTATTGCTTTATCCACGGTGGAGAGGCGGGTGTGACTTCCTGTATAGATAGGTAAGGGGGTTCGGCAAGAAGGGTATATTTTTTTTTCAGGTTTGAAATATATGCTAAGGTTAAGAAATATCAGTGGGTCTATTTTTTACTTGTGGCTTCTTAAATAGTTTGCAAATTGAAACACCCAATATATAACCACAAAATTAACCTTAAGATAAACAAGATGATACTTTCCGTATGAACTCCACGCTGTTAATAGGGTTCAAAATTTCATGGAACATATAAAAGGGTTTCCTTTTCGACCTTGACATCTAGTATACAAATGAGGTTGGTATCAATAGATACGCATACTCATTCAAATATATACATGTATGTTTAGTTATCCTCTCGACTGGGACTGGACCTGCTTAAACATTTTACCACAATTCATTTGAAAACATCATAAGTTATATGTTTTCAAATAAACACATGGTAGAATTTTATGATATTAAAAATGTAGTTACATCAATGAGGAGCCTCATGTCTAGATAAGCATCGGTCAGAGAAGACAGATGAATATGAATTTGTTTTCAAACACTGTTTTATTATAAATAATTGGAAACCTTTCAAGCAATGGATTACAAATATTAAAACAAAGCATGCTTTTTAGAGCCCTATAATGTTCTTGTCATTCATATATCGACAGTGTGGAAGTAGTTTATGTGTCATTGACCATCCTTTTACGTTCGATCAGACATTAAACAATGCCTGCAAAAATGGGAATTTAATTAGCGGACGACGGCAATATCTCTCACACTTGAAAAATAAGCACTGACAATTTTCACAAAAATTTCCAAATTTGAGACAGAATGTGTTTCTCATAGTGCATTGCAAACTAGTTATTGTTTTTGTTTTTGTCTTATTTTTATTCTTTTGCGCTCTCTTTGTCATTCTTTTACAAATGTACCTGCAAGGCACTGTGGGCCAACAGCATTGTTTCATGTAAACAAAAGAACATGTTTCAAAGGATCAAAAGCATACAAATGTTAAGGAAATAAATTTTCAATAATTCGAGATTATAATTTGACAAATATTCATAGAGTTTGTCTATCAAGAGATTAATAGGGTGATAATAATTATTTCGAATTGATTGGCTTTTTATTATCATTACGTAGTTTTTCGCAGCGATTTCAAAATTATGCCATTTTAAGCATTAAATACAAATTACATATCTAAGAGATTATCTTATATAAAAACATTTATTAATTAGATAATGAAAGATATCTCATTAGAGTCTACAATGTATATGCAGATAAGAAACCAGTTGAGATGTTGGCAGATGACGTCCCAAAGTTATATTTGTATGGCAAATTAAATTGCAAAAACCATAACTCTGGGAAAACATTTGTTCGTGATGGAATTAAAAACGCTGTGTTGCTCAGTTGTCAGGCCTCATAAATTTACAGTCCATCAATAAATATAGTGGTGCTTTATTAGATCGGGTGTTATAGTCACAGTATTAATTCTTTTTTACACAAACCTCGAATAAATCTAAACACTGGCAATCCATGTCCTGACGAACAATACGCAGAAACCTTGTCAATACTTCTGTTAACATAACATGATTCTAAGCAAGCTGTTGTAAATGCATTCACGTATTGAATTTTGTCGATACACAGACAAGATGACACCTAAATAAAAGTAAAAAAGAAACAAATGTTGAATTTTACATGCAACAGATAATATACATGTAAATATATTTTGAATATTGCTACTGCACACAGTTCATATTTTGGTAGAATAAAAATTCCAACATAACATGAACATAACAAGAATTTTGAAAGTTTTTTCCTTACGTTACTTTGTCACTGTTCAGGTAACAAATAATACATTTAAGTGACATTACGGCCAGTAAACAACTTATTTACATTTATGTCGGTTAAAAGCTCTGTAGTGCTGGTGTTTGTTTGTTATATATTACATACCGACTTTAAATAAAATTTATTTATTAATTATATTTATTCATTTATAACGTAGATCGATACTAATACGGCGCATTTGCAAAACACGTGTCGGAAGCGGAACTGAATTGATTTTCAATTCTGGGATATTCCTTTATTGACTTTTAATTGTGTGACGTCATAATATATTGACATACACTTTCACCCTAATTAGCTCCCTTTTCCCGTTAATTTTGTCTAATAAATATCTCCAAACGGTGACATATTATAAGTTATCATGCACTGAACCAACTAATATGATTATTTAGATAGTGTCGAAAATAGTTGAACGGCAAGCGACCTTCACTAATATGATTATTTAGATAGTGTCGAAAATAGTTGAACGGCAAGGGACCTTCAGGTCGCGCCGTTCAACCATTTTCGACACTATCTAAATAATCATATTAGTTGGTTCAATGTAGGATAACATTTTTGTGCGGTTATGCAAACCTGTTTGTGTTGAACTAAGAAAACGATAATTACAAAATGACCTACATTAAACTACACGATTATACACATAAACGCTATGTCGACTGACCGCGTACTCTGGACAATACACAGCCGAATGATGTATTGATTTTTCATGTTGTATAAAGTTTACATGGCGTTTTCGTAACACATGGAGCAAAAACCTTTGAAAATGAATGCAAATAAAATAGTTCATATAATTTACATGTTATTCCAATTATAGATGTATTTTTTATTGTAAATATCAGGCTGAAATTAGTTTTACATTACGTGGAAGTAAACTATGTTAAACTTTAACTACGATATGTTTATTTATCCATGCTTACTGCATGTTTGTGAATTTTGTCCTTATGTACAATTCTTATATGTACGCTTTTGAATGACTTTGGTCTACATGTTGGTGAAACATTACAATATCATGATTATTGATTGTCATGTGTAGGGCGGACATGGTTATTTAGCAGGTGGTTAATCAGCCAATAGAATCCAAGTTTACATCCGCATAACCGCACAAAGATTTTTTTTTCAGCTCAACATATACTGTGAAAGTACTATTGTTCGTGGGGTTCTAATTTTCGTGGATTTCGTGGTTCGTCAAAACCACGAAATTAAGTTCCCAACGAAATGCATTTTTCCATAGAGTTTTAGTGCAGAAAAAACAGAACCACGAATTTAAGTACCAACGAAATAGTGATTTTTATCAAAACCACGAAAATTGGTGTCCACGAATAAAAGTACTTCCACAGTAGTTGAAATATATATCTCTAAAACATAAAGAAAAAAAATAAGTCTGATTTTTATTTCATATGAAAGATTAATAATAAGCATGTGCTCACAATTCCCTATATATTCTTTGTAAAAAGTGCTGAAAAATACTGCATTAGGCCTGATTTCAAAAGCCTGTTAACATGAAAAGATGATCAGTGACATATCATTTTTATTTTATTTTTTGAACAAAAAGACTAAGACCTACAATCTCAAAATAAAAAAAATATCTGCTCGATCCACTTTAAATAGAACTTATACATGTAGCTCATTGTTAAAAGCCTAATTGTATTGATGATGAAGAACAACAATTAAATCGTTGTTTCATTGCTTGGTTTCATTATGTATTTATTTCATGTGCGTTTACTCCATATCCTTTCATTGTATATTATGTAATAAATATAAATTTTAAACAAAAGTAAGGGGCAAATCGAAAAAAAATCACTTCAAGCGATAGTTTAAAACGAAAGTTTTTTTTAATTAACTCCTTCAAAGTGTTTCTAGAGGATATCAATCTATAAAATTGAAATATTAAATCATCTACGCCTTCAAAAAAAATATATTTAATCATAGATATTTGCCTATATCCGGCCTCCAGAAATTGTAGAACGTGAATTTGTAGTCGTGCCGATCAACAGTTTTCGATCTGTCTGATGCATATTTCTGATTTGATTTCGGGTATTTGGTACAATATATTTGCTCGTTATTTTAAATTCCATGTTCGCATTTTTATATATGTTTGTTCTATCTGGTAGTGACAAAAATGGTTATTTGTTGTAAGTGGCACAGCGTTTATTTTCGCACGGACTCAATACTCAAACCTTGTTTTTGTTAGTAACCGTTTTAAATTTGGTGGTTGACGTTAAGTATTAATAAATGGATTTGACTTTATTAAATTTTTCAGATTTTTACTTTGCGAAAGTTTCTTCATTGTTTCTAGAAAGTGTCTTATTCTGTTTAACCCATAGAGATGCTTCTACTATTTGCTTATCATGCTCAATTCCATTCTCTATAACAAGCGTAGAACATTAATTTCTGCTTTTTGGAGAACATGCAATCTTTCCTGAAGTCTTTCGTTCTTCCAATTTTCGTCTGTTATTCCCGTGCAAAGTATGAGCAAGGCGAAACAGAAACTGTTTCGAAGTTAACATAGTGATCTATTTTTGCATTCTTATTAAGAAACTAAGGACAGTTTACTATTTTTGAGTTGAACAGAGATCTAAAAAAACTAAAGTGTTGTATTGCTTACACACTAAGTAAAATTTTATTAATGTATACTGTTCAACATTTCAGGCATTGTATGTTTTTCAATTAATTAGCGAGAAATAGCACAAATTACACAGACTTTTTCATTAGACATAGTTATCTTCGTGATACCTTATTAATCAAGGCTTCAAAAAATTACATCTCCTATGATCCTTTAAAAAGTTTTTTTAATAGATATTAGTCCCTTGTGAAAAAATTTGAAGTTTTGGTCCAAACTGTAATATTTTTTTTACTTAATACTGGAATGATCTTTTATCAATTCACAATAAATTCACAATACTTTCGGTATTTAGTGAATTGTTACCACTGGGTCGATGCCTCTGCTGGTGGACTGTTTGTCCCCGAGGGTATTCACTAGCCGAGTAGTCAGTACTTCGGTGCTGACCCGGAAACCGATTCTATTTGGAACCTTGCAATATCTAAATTTTTGTAAATTTTGTTGACAACGAAGGAGTATCTCCCTCGTGCAAAGCTCTGTCCTTAGCTGATTTTGGCTTTACTTTTAGATCATGTTGGTTATTCGTTCTCTATCAGTTTTTAAACTTTTTTGAGTTGATGGTCTTCCAAACGTTTAGATTTATCTGTACTGGAGAGACATACATTGTCGAAATGTGCATATGCAGAAACTAAATTCACAATAACTTCGGTATTTAGTTAATTCTTTTTACTTTCTACAACCTTTCAAAGGCAATTGCTGTTGAGTTACTACCGGATGCTATCACAATAGAAGGGGAGGTTTCGCTCACCATAAAACCGGTTTAACTCACCATTTCTCTTAAAACGCAGGTACTAAGTCGGAACCATTGTGGTCTAGATTTTTTTATGCATTTCCACCTGCGCTTTTTTATTTATTTTTTTTTTTTACATTTCAAAAGCAATTGCTGTTGAGTTACTACCGGATATTACCACAATGGAAGGGGAGGTTTCGCTCACCATAAAACCGGTTTAACTCACCATTTCTTTTGAAATGCAGGCACCAAGTCAGGACCATTGTGGTCTAGATATTTTTATGCATTTCCATCTGCGTTTTTTTTTATTTTTTGTTTGATTAATTGTTCTTTTTTTATTTGCCTCTTGGACTTTGGCCCTTGACATTTCTGTTCGGTAAATTTGTAATTATGACCTTTCATTTTATAAAAATCCCGGATATGGGTACAAATAACTTAATACCGAAATTACTGTGAATTTATATTCTGCATATGCGCACAAATAATGAACCGGAATCGACATATCTTTTCCATTTTCTAAATTTTTTTGGAAATTCAATACCAATTTTTTTCCAGTATGCTCTTTAATTACTGCTCTAGCTATCCCATAACACGTATGGTATTTGATACCCATGGCAGTTCCCTTTATTTGTAGGTATTTGTGCCCAGAGGAAAAAAAAATAATTTCCAATATGAATTCTCACTCTAAAATTAAATGATTATCAAAACTTAAAGACTTGCTACAAGTCGTCTCTATATTTTTAATTACTAAGTATTATTCTAAGAATGATGTTTACTATCAAACAACCATTTACTTCACATGGATAGTAAATGTGACTTCTTATTCCGTTGTTTCTAGTTCGGGTTTACCATTGACACTTTAGTAACTGAAGAAAGAATGGCAATGGAAACCGATATATTCTACAAAGACACATTCTAACTGATACTTAAATATCAATTTTTGCCATTTCGCGCATACAATGAAAAGCATTCCGTTCTGTTAATATGTTTTGGAAAATACGTACAGTTGTTGAAGATATTGAATTAAGGGATGAACGTAAGAGAAACTGGGAACATTTCTTCTTTAGCTTAAAAAAAAGAAAAAGTTTAAAAAGGAATTGATAAGGCAAACCAATCCCTTTGCGCAACTTCGTACAACAGAAAGATGAACTATTCCTTTTGTTGTCTCGCACAACCCTCATTACAAAAAAAAATCAGTAGCAAGAAGAACTTTGCGGATCCTTTGACAAAACTCAAAACTGGGTGTCCTCATAAACTATGATAGGCTTATGCAATGTAATCGTCAACCAAAAATATCATAGATACTGACATTGCAAAGTTGACCAAATAGCTAGAAAAGATTAATTTCTTGTAGCAAAATGTTATCATCTTCGATATGGTACGTGTGATAACATATTTGTCGAATGTTTTCGCTATATATTTGCTAATAATCGCTACACTACAATGTTTTCAAAATAAGTTTGTGTTCAAACATACACAGGCAAAAGAAGTTTTGATCAGAGATAATCTTGCTGTTTTTCCAACCAGCTTATTATTTTATATATTGAATTCATCTGCAATACAGACATAAATAGGGCATTCATAGCAAATATTTACTCCGGATTATACCAGGTGTGTTTAATAATCGTTTTTTTTTAATTCAATATGTCTTGTGTGATTTTGTTGACGTTAACTCAAAAACAAAAGTGAAATATCCTGTCTACTCACAAAATAAATAAAATATCCTGACTTATCTGTGCAGTGATAAGCACATTCAAATACATTTGGTACTGATTTTCCAGTACCATAGGCATTTTTGAAAAAGACCGACAGCTGCGACTGAATGTACGATTTGTTTCCTGTCTTTACTGGCACATCTAAGCAACCTGCAGGAAAAAAAAATATGAAACGCATAATCATCTAGGAAAAACAAAATGGGGTTATTTTAAATTAAATGGACGCCTTATTTTTTATTTTTTTTAGTATTCCACCATTGTAAAAAATACATTCAATACATAAACTAAATGAATAAATGAATGTGTTTCAATATTATGAAAAGAAAAACAAATCACTTACATGTAAGGCTATTTGGTTGTAAAGAATTTTAATTTGCTACATGAAGGTGTTTAAGAATTGAAAAGATAGGATAATTGAAAACATGTAAAATGACCGAAAATTGCAATCACATGCCACAATTTACTACAAGGGAATTGCCCTAGAGGAAGACATACTAAAGACTATAAAGAAATGTAAATAACGAAACAACAAAAGAATGAAGTAATCAAGAAAAGCTTCTACCCTATTAATCTGATATTTTTTGGGAATGCTGATAAGCCAAAACAACATCACGTGGTTATTTGTAGAGCGTGATACAGTATGTGAATTACTAAAATTACTTTCATAATTTTCCGCGAAAATCACTGCCTGAATGCGTCGACCAATCAAAATCAACTCCCGTTTTTTAGATGCAGACGTAAACATGGCAGCAAGATTTGCGTCTTTAGATGAAGATGAAGTTAGAAACATTATTGACAATATAGAAAGTAAAAACACAAAACGACAAAATGGAACAGCAGTCAAATTGTTCAGGCAGTATCTCACTGCAAAACAGATGCCGATTGAGTTTGAAAACTACAGCATCGAAGAACTTGACAATGCATT
>MJUU01040974.1:35391-49220 GCA_002080025.1 Modiolus philippinarum
GGGGGGGGGGGGGGGCGGCCATTTTGAAAATGGTGGTCAACAAACAATTTTCAAAACCACTTTTGAAGTAGTGACATCAATATCCACTTGGACACCAAATTTCTTTGAAATCAGACAATGTTGAATTGTCCCGCCTTTTTTGGCAGCCATTTTAAAATGGCGGTCATGGAACAATTTTTAACATCAGTTTTAAATTCACAACATCAATATCTATTTGGAACCAAATTCCATTGAAATTGGACAATGTTGAATTTGTCAGCCTTTTTTGGCGGCCATTTTGAAAATGGCGGTCAACGAACAATTTTCAGCATCTGTTTTGAAGTTGCAACATATCAAGATCCACTTGGAAACCATATTTCATTGAAATTAGACAATGATGAATTTTCCCGCCTTTTTTGGAAGCCATTTTGAAAATGGCGGTCAATGAACAATTTTTAACATTGGTTTTGAAGTCGAAACATCAATATCTATTTTTAAACCCAATTTTATTGAAATCGGACATGTTGAATTTTCCCGCCTTTTTGCGGCCATTTTGAAAATGGCGGTCAACGAACAATTTTCAACACTGATTTTGAAGTCGCAACATCAATATCTATTTGGAAACCAAATTTCATTGAAATCGGACAATTTTTAATTTTCCCACCTTTTTTGGCAACCATTTTGAAAATGGCGGTCAACGAGCAAATTTCAACACCAGTTTTGAAGTCGCCACAGCATGGCAAACATTTATATCAATTTACACTTCATCTTCTCTTGTTATTGAAATAAAAGACGACAAAATATGAAAATTTGAAAATCCGTGAAAAAGGGCAACAACTCCTACAAAGGTCTTTGGATTTTCTTCAAAATTTCAGGGAGGCCAGATCTTGATATGCTGAACCTTTTTGCAATTTACACTTGACCTCTATCTGTTACACTTTTTGAAATAAAAAATAAAATATATTAAAATATAGAAAATTTTACGGAAAAAGGGCAATAACTCCGACATGAGTTTTCGGATTTTCTTCAAAATTGCAGAGCTGATAGATCTTGACATGCTCATTATTTTCACTCCCAATCAGATTTTTGATATCTGTAACGGTTTTCGAGTTATTTGCAAAAAATGGAATTTATCCCTTTGTTCTATTTTTAGTAACAGCAGCCATGTTGCTTGATTTTCGGACTATTCGAACACAATTTTGAAACTGTTTACCCTGTTAATGATTCAGGACAAGTTTGGTAACAATTGGCCTAGTGGCTTAAGAGGAGAAAATGTTTTAAATTGATGACAAAAAGTATCAAATTTCTTAAATTTGACCAATAAAGGGCAGTAACTCCTATATGGGCTGTCAGATTCTCTTTAAAATTTCAAGGTGAGTAGATCTTTATATGCTGAACATTTTTGCCATTTAAAGTTGCCCTCTATCTGTTATAGTTTTTGTGATAAAAATAAAGAATGTCAAAATTTAGAAATTTTTACGGAAAAAGGGCAATAACTCAAAACAGGTATCAGATTTTCTTCAAAATTGCAGAGCAGGTAGATCTTGTCATGCTGATTACTTTTACTCCGTCAGATTTTTGATATCAGTAATGGTTTTCGAGTTATTTGCCAAAAAACAGCAATTTACCCCCATGTGCTATTTTTAGTAAGAGCAGCCATGTTTTTTGGTCCTCGAACTAATCGAACACAATTTTGAATCTAGATACACTGGTAATGATTCGGGTCAAGTTTGGTTAAAATTGGCCAAGCGGTTTCAGAGGAGAAAATTTTTGAAAAAGTTTACGACGGTCGGACGACGGACGGACGCCAAGTGATGGCAAGAGATCACATGGCCTTTTAGGCTCATTTCATGTAATTTTCATTTCCAGAAGAGGAATTACTGAACTTAGGTATTTTCTGTCATCCATGATATTGTTTTATGATCTGCATTGAAGGGAAATACATTGTAAGTTGTCAAAATGGCCATCTGAAGAATTCGAGGTTAAATTACACTATCTACATTACATTACTATAAGCTTACTCGTTATAACGACTTAGTTTACTCGTTATAACGACTTACTAACTCGTTATAACGACTTAACTTTTTAAGTCGTTATAACGACTCTGTATGTCGTTACAACGCCATAGCTAATTCGTTATAACGACATAACTAATTCGTTATAACGACTTAGCTTACTCGTTATAACGACTTACGTAACTCGTTATAACGACATACTAAGTCGTTATAACGACTCAACTTTTTAAGTCGTTATAACGGGTAAGCTAAGTTGTTTAAACGACTTAGCGAAGTTGTAATAACGAGATACCTAAGTCGTTATAACGATATACTAAGTCGTTATAATGACTATAAAAGTTAAGTCGTTATAACGATTCAGTATGTCGTAATAACGAGTTAGCTAAGTCGATATAACGACTAAGCTAAGTCGTTATAACTAGTAAGCTAAGTCATTTTAACGAGTAAGCTAAGTCGCAATAACGAGTTAGCCATGTCTTTATAACGAGTTAGCTAAGTCTTTATAACGACATACTAAGTCGTTATAACGACTTAAAAAGCTAATTCGTTATAAAGACTTAGTATGTCGTTATATCGAGTTAGCTAAGTCGTTATAACGACTTTGCTAAGTCGTTAAAACGAGTAAGCTAAGTTATTATAACGAGTTATCTATATCGTCATAACGAGTTAGCTAAGTCGTTATAACGACATACCTAGATGTTATAACGACTTAAAAAGCTAAGTCGTTATAACGAGTTAATAAGTCGTTATAACGAGTAAGCTAAGACGTTATAACGACTTAACAAAAACTCCACCTGACACTAACGGGGACCGTATGTATGTATATGGCAAATGAAAAGATATATATCTGTATCTGACTAACTTGAAATTAGTATACACATACATTTTGTATACTTGAACAATTCTTTAAATTTTCTTTCAGGTTTTTGTTGATCTGATGATCCATTTTTGGTCGACGTGGGCGGGAAAATCTTTCCAGCCTTATTAGGAAACATTTTGCGGTAAAACAAGATTCTGGTGGTAAACTGTATGTTTACCAGGTTATTGATGAACATATTTTTTGCAAGATAAAGATATGGAGTAAATGCATATATACATGTAAGTACAAAAATAAAAAAAAAACACAAAATACATATATGCTTTTATCATGTTTATCATGTTTATTGTTGCATCAAGGTTATTTAATTTCATTTTATAATTAATTTTAACAGGTATATGAGATTGATTTACATTGTTGTATCATCACATATTACTGGTATTCAAAAAAAATCTGACTGTGCTGTAATAAAAGAAAAAGGCACCGATATAAAATGGATCCAACAAATGATACAGATGTATGATATTGATATTTTCACTCACAGAGAATCAGAAACATGTACATGTAATTAGAATATAGGACACTTCATTTTAATACAGACTTTATCGCGGTTAGACTAGTGTCAAGCAAGTCCCTTAAGGTGAGCTTGATCGTTGATGCATTATGCCTTGATAAAGTCTCTATAAAAATGTCCCGTATTCATTTTATCAAAATGATAAGTACACCTACATTATTTTCATGATTTATACAAATTCATACAAATTAATGATTAAAAGTACATATTCAGTCTTCCATAATTGGCAGGAACATAGAAAATACTGTGTAATTGTCAACCTTATATGTAATGATTGATATCAACATTAGATTTATTTATGATATAATTTGTTTATATTTTGAGAAAGTGATCGGTGTCCTGTAAAATCGTTTGTTAAATATATGAGAAGACTGAATCCAAATTGCTCCAAACTATTCCAGCAAGCTCGTTCATATCCGAAAGATGGTGTTTATCATGATAACGTTGCTTTGGGATATAACAGACTTGGACAATTAATGAGTGAAATCAGCAAAGCAGCACAACTTTCAAAAGTTAATACAAACCACTCATGTCGCGCAACCACAGTACATATATTGGACGAAGCAAATATACCAAGTAGACACATAATGACTGTTACCCGTCACCGCTCAGAAGCATCTCTGAAAACCTATTCCGGGAAAACATGTCAAAAAACAAAAAAAAAGGATGTCCGAAATTTAGAATGAAAAAAAAACGCAAGGAAAATCCAAACAAGTAAAGTCATGTGTTTCAAATATTGATTATGTGTGATTATCACAAGGTACTGTAACATCATTCTTGACATTGTAGCATGGTTTGCATAAATTTCATTTGAAAATTTTGTTCTGTAATTCAACTAGAGTGTTTAGGGGAGGAGTTTATTTGTACTTTAACTTCCAAGTTAAGGAAGTTACAGTATGACTTGTCTGTACTGTAACTTCTTTAACTTCGCTTGTCAAGCACATATTAAACTCCTCCCCTAAACACTCTAGTCGAACTACAAAGTTAGGTATTCAAGATGAGTAACAACAATAGAAAAAATGTCTTTCCCAAAAGCATAACATATCCAAAAAGGAATCCATTTTGACAGATAAAGCCTCAAAAACAGATGAATGAAAACTAATTTGAGAAACTTGTATCAACCACATAACTGCCAAAACCAGCAAGTTTGATTCAAAAGATTAGATTTTGACATATGATACGGATCCGGAAGAACAGACAGACAGACATTGGTTTGCCATTTATCTCACTGCATTTACTTTAGGTATTTTCGTTAGAGAAAAGATCAACAAAAGTAATTAAAATAAAAATGATATTTCATTTTTTCACTTATAAAACGAATAATAAATATCAAGAAACACAAAAAAAGTCATTTCCTTGAACTGTACCCCTGTCCATATCCACTTAACTGCAATTGGTAAAATGCAAAAGTTATTTAGAAAGGTTAATTGTAACTTGACACTTCGAAAAATATTGTGGACTATTCCAAAATATCTTGTAATGGCTGAGATTTCCGAACTTTTGAAATCGAAGCTTCATGTATGGGCTCTTCAGATTCGACAACATCCATGTCATCTGCCTTTCGTTTGCATGGTTGCGGCGGATCTAGGACGGCAGAAACTTTACAGCCTACAATATCGTTCTGTATTTTATACTTGCGCACGGCTTTCGCGCTACGATGCCCTGTACGGGCCATTATATCCTGTTCGTCGACTCCTGCTATGTATAATTGCGTTGCGCAAGTCTTCCTGCCCGAGTGGTTAGAAAAGTTTCCCTCCAGACCAGCTCGCTGACAAACAGTTTTTAATATACTTTTAACTTGTTTATACCCACAGCCTGGTTGGTGTATCTCATAGGTTCTCCCGGCAACGGTCTCCTATAGAATTTCCCACAATTTCCCAGTAAACTCAAATACTCTTCAAAATACTTCGCTATAGAACGGTCACCTACAAAAAAATTACAATATTCTGAAAAAATTGATACATTTCTACTATGTCTAAATGAAGAAAAATCATTTGCTAAAAGAGTAACATTTCCGCCATTTAACAGTAGACGGATAAGCTTTAAACGTCATATTCATCGACATTTCATCTCAATAACAGTGTCAGTTTCAAGAAAGAGCGAGGGTGTGGCTCCCAAAAACAAAAGTATATTATAATGCCTGTTGAAGGCCTCATGGTGACTTCAAGATGAAGAACAACAATGAAAGCGTTGTTCCGTTGCTTATTATTACCATGTATTTGTAGAGACTTTGTTTATTTATATAATTATCAGTTGTGTTTGCAAAGAAAGTCATAGAACCTGATAATAAACAGTTAATTGAACATGTATATATTGTGTCATACTTTTAGGCAAGTTTTGGAAAAAAATCAAAGGTAAAGTGCTGCTTTAAAATGACAAGTAGAGTTCAATAATAGATGTACATGAAACATACCTGGTTGACAATAATGTTTTATCTTTTTGTTCTCTAGTTGTCTTTGAGCAAGTCCACCTTTAAAGGTCTTCGACTGCCTGCCCGTGAACTCGATGTAAACCTCTTACTGGTTCTCGCCTACTGAAAATTGGTCACATTCAAGACTGTGGTGTTCATCATATGCTATCAACCTAAACAATTTACAGCAATAAAAGAAAATTGTGTATTGTAGTGCCTCGGCATTATGATTTCCAAATATGCCTTTCTCTCAAATTTTTTCTTCGTCTTCTGGCATTATTAGATCGGCTTGTTTGACATGTCTTCCAAAACCAAAGCTCAACAGTTCCTTCATTCTGGCGTCAAGAACTTTTCTTAATAGTGCTAATCTACTATCGTTACTGTCCAGAAAGTTCTTGTCGTTAACATTATTGTCTCTCGTTTTACGGAGCAGCCCACATTCTAGTAAGTAGAGGGAACGTGGCGGACATTCACTGCCATCCTGCTTCCGACATTCCATGAAAAACTTTCCCAAATGAGCATTGATATCATCGACTGTCATTTCTTGTAGCTCTGGGACACCATACCTTACATTCCTCCACTTATCGAACACGTCAAACGCCCACTGTGTATTTTGTCGTGTATTTTTATTCTCTTGGGCTTTAATCAGATCCTTTATTTCATCGTCTGTAACTTGCTTGGCAAATCTTTTATCATCGTTACTTGCTGGTAATACTGCGGAGGTTATATCCGTCCCATTTTCGTCCGGAAAAGACCTACAAAAGTCACCTAACACACCTTTATTTGTGCTTTGCACTTCCATGTCTTCGATCGACTGCAAATATTGACTCAATGACAAGTCATGTACTCCTTCAGTGAGAAAATGCTCGTCCTCTATAGCCGCACATGAAAGTGTAATATCATCAACCTCGTGGAGCAAAAAATCTACGTCTTCCAGTTTCAGATCCATCGTGTTTAATGAAAAGCGGCAACCTTCCACAACGTGCACGAGATATTTTCCCGCGGTTCCGAACTTTATCATCGTTGGGCATTAACAAGTCATTCATTGGCCAAGCTACAGCCGCAACCTTACACAACGGGCACTACATATTTTTCCGCGGTTCCGAACTTTATCATTGTTGGGCGTTAACAAGTCATTCATTGGCCATACTACAATCAGTTAAAGTTACTCATTTTTCTTGTATCAGGGGTACAACTTGGGGGCATCCTCTTGCTACGCACTCGGACACGCCCCGGCGTTGTATCCTTGATACAAGAAAAAGCTCGTCCTTTAACTATAACTTATTATTGTTGTCTATATACAAATTACAAACAAATACTAGTATGACTGGATATATTTTTTGTACATATGGATTTGATGTAAATGAGACAAAATTTCAATGAACCATGATGAATATATTTTAGAAATGCAAACAAATGGAATTGTGGAATAATACTTTTTTGGTTGTTCTGCATCTTCGAATCCCCATGAAAAGTCAGTCATCCTTCAAGTAGCTGTTGATTAAGAATATAACAATTGTAGCTTTCGTTTGCGGTCAATACGAGGTTATATCGACCTGACAGACATATATCGACCTCATACGAAAGCTATAATTGTATAATATAGACATTTGGCTGTTTTTAAACGCATTGTCTATTAAATAAAGATTGTAAACTTTACCTTCAAAATCTGCCCAGTCTGAAACGTCAACATACTTGTCAGTCCATATTGGCAGATATCTATTGAGAACATCTTCATGACCGTATAATTCATGTATAATATTTCTGTCGTCTTTTAAGGAATTATTACAAAGTCTCTTTGCTTCATACCAGTTACCTGTTAAAAGAAGAAATGTTAAAAAATGTAATGATAGGTCATTTTGCACCAAATTAGAAGGAATACAAATTCGCATGTATGCGAAATCGGATTGTTACTCAATTACAAAATCTGAAAATCATTTCAAGTAAGGCTTTCATTTAGACAAATTACAAAATACCGAAGTTACTGTTAATTTATTTCTGCATATCCGCATTTCGACAACTTATGTCTCATCAGTGCAGATAAAACCAAAACAAACTGATAGAATCCATTGGTATGAATGCAAGGTCGATACAAACGGTATACTGAGGGCACATAACTTTATTTGTCAGTGGGTAATGGGTCTGGAGCTGGCATGTCAGTTAACTGGTAGTAGTCTTTTGTGATTTCATGTTCATGTCCGTATATTTAGTTCTTTCAGTTTCACTTTTCACAAATGACTCAGTCCTGTTGCCAACTGAATTTTACTGTTGTTACGATTGTTTTTTAATTTATCACATTGGCTATAGGGAGAAGGTTTGGGCCCAATAAAACTAGTTTAACCCCACCGCAGCAGGTTTCGCCTGTCCTAAGTCAGGAAATTAATTAAGCCTTTGTGTGTCTTGTCTGTTCTCCAGTTATTTTGTCTATATGAGTCTAGGGTGATGTTTATTTCGCTGAACTTGATTACTCTTTATTTAGGGGGCGACTCCGACCAGCCGTTGGGTGCGGGGTTTCCTCACCGTTCATTTAAGATCTTATGGTGGCTTTGAGTTGTTATTACTCCCCTTTGGGTCGTTGTCTCTTTGACACATTCCCCGTTCCCCTTCTTTGTTCTTTTAATTTCTAAAACATTGAAATAATCTTACCCAGAACATATGATGACTTGAATCGCGCATCGCCAAACCTAGTTTATGGTATAGAGTTTGATATATATTGAAGAAACCAAGGATGCATTAGCGGATCCAAGGGGGGGGGGGTTCCGGGGGTTGGAACCCCCTTTTTGGACGATCATGTATTTTTCAATGAAAATCCTGGTGTTTTACTTAGAAATACCCCCAAAATTTTCTCTTCAATTCTCAACTAGAACCCCCTTTTCAAAATCCCTGGATCCGCGCCTGGGATGGACATCGCTACGAAGTCAAAGACAACAAGCCTCGTCATGTCTACACACACTTCAATCAACTAGACCACTCCATCGTCAACATGAAGGTAAGAATCCTTGAGAAAATATATCACCACACAAACAATGCAACTCTAAGTACACCATACCGTTTACAACGAGAAGAATACTGGATGAGAGATTGGAACCGCAATACGTAATGGTTGCAATGATAATGTAAAAAGTATAGGTAATTTGTCAAGTCCGGGGTGTAGCTCTGTCAATGTGATGAATATTTTGAATGGAAGCCAGGGCCGTCAACGCAGTCATGGGCATCGACATTACACTGAACCAAATCTGCATGACATTTCAATTACTGGTCTTCTACCATGTCCCCCTAGGTATTCATCACATACGCACAAAGCTATACTCTTTACCCCAATCAAAACTAGATTCATTTTATAAAATCTATTTAAACTCTTCCGTGACAGATCCAACGTCATATGAATACAAATTAACTGCAACTGTCCTAGATATTGCTCATCACAGACTATTTAAACCTGTTTAACACATCTGCTTATGAACGTCGTTCATTCTTAAAACTCAAATTTACAAACAAAGGCTTAGATGCAATCAATCTCGGCAATATTCTTCATAATAAACATGTTATCGCTAAAATACTACCATACTTTAAAGACCAAACAGTTCCTCTTATATCTTATACATATACTAGCTTTTGCTAGTGCCGGTACCAAGTCCGGCTGTCCCGAGTTACTATCGTTGTCTACGTTTGTCTTTTGTCTTATACGTGTTTTTCTTGTGTAGTTCCCTTGCAAATTGTTGCATGTAATTATAATTTTCAGTCATTGTAGGTGTTTCCTGTTATCCACTTTTTAACAAAACCAATTGCAACTAACATCTTCAATCACAAACGGGTATTGCGGGATGTCCAAATTGATGACTTCAAATCAAAACCACCTGTTTGTTCTTGTCTTTCTTCCCAATTTATGTACACTCCTGCTGGTCACGTTATTACAGGGGACCCCAACATCGCAAGCCATGAGAAACTACGTTACTCTTTCACAAAAGGTCCAAAATATCGTGAACCTTAACCCATCAATTGGAAACATAACTTTAAAATATTGATGGACGCAGTTGAGGAATACGCCAAACAATGGGCTAAGTCCTTAAAGTCATTGATTGTAGCTCGAATGAGGCGCCTAAAGACAACCACGAGCCCCAATTAAAAAAGTATATTCGATGATCCCGAGGTAGAAAAAACATTGTCCTTCCTCCATGACAATTATGTCATTATACCAGCTGACAAGGCCCAAAACAACATCACATTTATCTGCAAAAGACACTACATTGACTGCTTAATGAAGGAGATGGGCATTCACAATTCATTTGGCAACCCCACATACAAACTCTCCATCATACCAAGGGAGGATATACTAAACAATTATAAATCAGTATTGTCTTCCTTTGATATCAGTTTGAGTGAAGAGAACAACAACCTGCCTTGTATATACTAGGTACCTAAATTACATAAATGCCCTTACAATCAGAGATACATTTCTGCGTCTGCCAAATGCACAACTAAACCCCTTTCTAAGCTCCTCACTTCATTGCTTACTGCTGTCAAAGATGGCCTCAAATTATATAGTGATAAAGTATACTCAACAAGTGGAAAGAATCAGATATGGATTCTCAAAACCTCAAGCACTGCAACAGTGTCAAAACATTTGATTTTTCTACTCTCTGTACTACTCTTCCACACGATAAGCTAAAGTCAGTACTCCGGGATTTAATACATCAGTCTTTCTGTACTAAAAAGGGTTAAACATCACACTGATTCACACAAAAAGTATACAGAGGATGATGTCATTGCAATACTGGAATTCTTGATTGATAACATATTATGTATTTGTAGAATTTGGAGGACAAATTTTGCAACAGACAATAGGGATACCTATGGGGACTAATTGTGCGCCACTTTTAGCAGATTTGTTTCTTTTTTCGTATGAAGCAAGGTTCATACAAGGGCTAGTTCAGAAAAAAGACAATAAGCTAGCCAAATCCTTTAATTTCAGTTTTCGTTATATAGATGATGTTCATCCTCAATTTAAGAATAACCTTATTCTTATATACCAAAATGAACTCGAAAATAAAGAGACCACTGATACACCATCATCAGCATCATACCTGGATCTATACCTCTACATTGACAACCTTGGACGTCTGAAAACATAACTTTACGACAAGCGTGATGGTTTCGACTTTCCAATAGTGAACTTCCAGTTTTTGAGCAGTAACATTCCCACTTCTCTGGCATATGGCGTGTACATTTCACAATACAAAAATACCGCAGTTGCATAAAAAGCAGTAAATTTCGTTATGCTGTACACGTGTTTCAAGGAGTTACCTCTCATCAGCAGCATTAAAATCAAATAATATGGAAAGCCATAATCCAAAAGTTGTAATAAAAGAAGCACTCATTACCAAAGAAATCGAAATAGAAAGCCAAATCCAGTACCAAGGACATCTACTGAGTGCCATACACGGAATGAAGCCTCGGTATTCACAACTCATTCGCTATTGCCGTGCCTGTAGTTAGTACAGCGATTTTGTTAACAGAGCGAAATTACTGCCTCAAAAACTTATACATCATGGGTATGTTCAGTCACTGTTGCAATCGTCACTACAGAAGTTTTACGGTCATCACCACGATTTGACAGATCTAGACCATTACAATGTTTCTGTTTCACGAATGAGAACAAATATCTTTGGGTAGATCCACAGTTTGTTACCGGACTGACTAACACAGACTGTGACAAAACCGGACTTTTCACTGGCAGTGTACGGGGGCCACGCGTGAAGCAGATCATGCTTACCCTTTCGGAACACCTGATGATACTCTCCGTTTTTCAGAGTGAGTTAACACTGTCAGTGCTTTTGTTTTCTGTGTTGTATATCAAACTGTTAATTTTCAGATTTTGTCTTCGTCGATTATGTTTGTGGTAAAGATTTGTCCTTATTATTATCTGAAACTTAGGAGATACACAAATACTTTTCACCTTGGTGCTGTTTGGGGGTTAGAGAAGTAACATGCACCATTAATTTTAATTGTTTTTTTCTACGGGTTAAAAAATGACAATAACCAATCTGCAACCATACAGATATTTCAACATCATATTTAAACTGGCTGTGTGACGGGTGCCATGTGTGGAGCAGATCATGCTTACCCATGGTATCATCAGGTTCTCCACCTGATGATACCTCGTATTTTATAGGGGTTCACACTGCTGGTGCTTTAGTTTAGTGGTGTTCTAGTTCATTTTGTTTATTTGTTTTGTCTTTGTCATACTGTCTCAATTCGTGCTGTGAATTGCCGTGATTTTGGATTTATAATTTTATAATTTCCCTTTTCCTCCTTCTTGCTTCGGTATTCGTTTGCCGATGTACCCATCACACATATGCTCGGACATCTATTAACGATCTTCTTTGTAAAGTGAACACCAATAAACTTAAGAGATACACAAATACTTATACACAAATACAGTAGGGTGCAGACATAACCTCTCGCCAAGTTAACTTGAACCAGTCATAAAAGCTCTTCTAAGTTAACTTAGGACCGTTTTCAAGTTAACTTGGACCAGTCATAGAGCAGTCATAAAAGCTACTCTAAGTTAACTTAAGAAGTGTTCTAGAGCCCTGACTGCTCTGACCTGTTCTGGTCATAGAATTCTGACTGCTTTGACCTGTTCTGGTCGTAGAGGCCTGACTGCTCTGACCTGTCGTAGAATCCTGACTGCTCTGACCTGCCATAGAGCCCTGACTACTGTCATTTTACAGCAATGGAAACGTTCAACATTCCCAAATTAATTAGCGCTCATCGTGTAAACCATGTGCGTGTATCGTTTAACGTGCGTTTACTACTTTCATTCAAAAGTCCACATTTAAATAATTTGCCCGTTTTCTTTGCCTAGAAAAATTATTTATTTTCATGAAAATTTCGAACAAGCTGGGACCAAGATTAAATTATTTATTTTAAGAAAATCGCCCAATCCCCACCCTTGAACATCAACTGGTCGTCCCCTCAATTCTATTTTTCGAAAGATAATATAGATTTTTACAACTGCAACTTTACAACTTATTAACATATTAATTAACATATAGAGTATCACATGTTTTGGGCTTATCTACTATTCATGAAGAAAATCTGCCTTTTCGTACATATTTTAGGTTAAATTGCAGCAAGATGAAGTATTGCGGGCATCGATATAATATCGAATGAATAAAATCTGCCTTTTCTTACATATTTTAGGTTAAATTGCAGCAAGTTGAAGTATTGCGGGCATCGATAGATCTATAATATCGAATGAAGAAAATCTGCCTTTTCTTATATATTTCAGGTTAAATTACAGCAAGTTGAAGTATTGCGGGCATCGATACATATTATCAAATGAAGAAAATCTGCCTTTTACTATTTATTTTAGGTTAAATTGCAGCAAGTTGAAGTATTGCGGGGATCGATATGATATTGAATGAATAAAATCTGCCTTTTCTTATATATTTTAGGTTAAATTACAGAGAGTTGGAGTATCGCGGCAGTCGATATAATATCGAGTGAAGAAAATCTGCTTTTCCTTATATATTTCAGGTTAAATTGCAAAAAGTTGAAGTATTGGGGGATCGATACAATATCGAATGAATAAAATCTGCCTTTTCTTATATATTTTAGGTTAAATTGCAGCAAGTTGAAGTATTGCGGGCATCACTTTATTATCGAATGAAGAAAATCTGATATTTTAGCATGTTTAGGTTATATTACAGCAAGTTGAAGTACTGCGGGTATCGATATAATATCGAATGAAGAAAATCTGCCTTTTGCTTTTTATTTTAGGTTAAATTACAGCAAAATGAAGTATTGCGGGCATCGATATAATGTCAAATGAAGAAAATCAGCCTTTTCTTATATATTTTAGGTTAAAATAACAGCAAGTTGAAGTATTGCGGGCATAGATATAATACCGAATGAAGAAAATCTTCCTTTTCTTTTATATTTTAGGTAAAATTACAGAAAGTTGAAGTATTGCGGGCATAGATATAATATCGAATGAAGAAAATCTGCTTTTTCTTTTATATTTTAGGT
>MJUU01040975.1:5792-38761 GCA_002080025.1 Modiolus philippinarum
AGGGCATCTTCGCTAGCCAAGGGTTGTGATCAGCTTCTTTCCTCTTCACCCTTGGCAGATTGAGCCACAACTTGTGAAACATCAGTTTGAAATTATCTCCCTTTGAAGTTAGAGTTTCAGTATGATTTATTGTAATAATAAATGATTATTTATTGCATCTAATAATACAACAATTCACAATATATTTGACTCCAAGGAAATAACCCTTCAAAAGTAAAGAAAGATAATTAAATCATGGAAATTTTGCAAAATAGAAAAATCACTAAAGGCCATATTTTAAGTTTTATTGTTTTGATATATATACAAAATCTGAATGTATCTTAATTAATTGGCTGCAGTGAAGTTTAATTGCAACCAATCAAAGACGTGGATTTGAGACTACAGAAATCCAGCTTAATCTGCCAAGGGTGAAGATGAGAGGAGCGGATCATAACCCTTGGCTAGCGAAGATGGTAATAGGGTTGAACTTAATATAATCTCAAATACAACTTGCATTTGAAGAATTTTTGGTAATAAGGTAAATGAATACTTGTTTGAATGGGTAAACCTATACATGATATTCTGTTAGATTGAAAAAAAACAAACAAACTTTCTAAGTTGAACATGAGAGACGGTGACGCAGGTCCAGACATGTAATTGGTCTTGTTTCATTTTTTCATAAAACAGAGTAGGACATGCTTACCCTTCCGGAGCACCTGAAGTCACTCTCAGTTTCATGGGAGTTCACACAGTCAGTTCCTTGGTTTTGAATGTTGTGTTTTTTTTCTGTGCTTTGTAGCTGTCTAACGTCATTGTTTTCTGTGTTCTCGTTTTTGTCATGTCTTTGGACATCGATTTTTGTAAATACCACTATTCTACCGCCGTTGTTTCATTAGATTCCAATGCAATGTTAAATTAAGGTTCCACTAAAGTCAAAAATTGGGACACATAATAAACATAAAACTTTTGCCTGTACTTTAAAAGCTACATGGAATATAGTAATAAATCATTATGAAATGCATTCTTTTAAACATGATTTACATGTACTTGCTGCATAAATTGTAAATTAATTTAAATTTAAGATTTTATGACCAAATCTTTTCCTTGGTTACACACTCAAATTTCAAAAAAATCAGGAGGCCAGGAAAACGGCTTATTCTTGTCGAAATTGTTCTGGACAAATACTATGATGTATAATGCAGGGCAAGCTAACATTGGTTTGTTTATTAGGATATGTTTTAAGGTAGACATTTGACAATTTCTGACCTGAATGTGTTGAATTACTTCCCCTATGTACCAAAATTAAACTGAATCTTGAAAATGAACAGTTGTCCCAAATAATCGACATTAGCTTGCCCTTCCTTAGATATTAACGTATACGTCCACAACAATTTTTAAACATAAAAGTCCTTTTTCAGACCTCCTGATTTTTTTGAAAATTGAGTGTTTACCAAATGAAAAGATTGGCCTATAAAATGAAAAATTCAAATTTATTTAAAATTTTCTCAATGTGTACGTGTAGATTATGTTTAACAGAGCACATTCCTTAATAATATTTTGCTACATTTCTTGCAGGTTGAGAAATACAGACAAATGTTTTATGTTTACTGAGTGTCCTAATTTTTGACTTTAGTGGAACCTTAAGATCTGTGTTGGCAACCATCTTTAATTTATAATCGGCACTCAAATAGTGCATTATAGAAAGGAGCATCATGTTTCGATTTCTGATTAAAAATAATCTCCATCAAAATACAATGTACCAGTTTTAAGACATTTCTAAAGTTTTTGTCAAAAGTGTTTTTGTTAAACCAAGGTCGGTCATGGTGGTCGCCTTGAACCTCTGATTAGCACCAAAATAACAACTGGATAAGGAACCAAAAACTTTAATTCATACCATAAATCAATTCACAAGATGTAACTGTTTCTGAGAAAAATGTGTTTTTAATTTGCGAATGCAAAGACAACATTTGCCATAGTAGCCATATTGAATTTTCGATCGAAACGAACTTCACATACTTCTCAACATTTCTGACAAGTTTGGTGTCATTTGGTCCAGTGGTTTCATACTAGACGAATACATAAAACCGACTACCTCCTTGAAGCCGCACTCGAAATGATGAATATATGCTCATGTTATCCTTTAAATCAAGGTGAGCTTAAAAGTGCGTGTTTCATGCTCTCGCAAGATTAAAAATTTTGTTTCCGTTGCTAAAAATATGAACCAAAAGTTTGTGTCCCACTGTAATTTGCAAAGGCCTATGCTCCCACAATTGTATCCGGTTCATAGGTGGTAAATATATTATCTGCATGTTTTATCTTGATATTGTTTGTAAGTAAATAAGTAAGACTGGTCTGTGAATTTGATCTTCCATTTAGACAGCAAAATGAACTCACTCCGAAAATGTACCATTAATTGTAAAATTAATGCCATCTATGCAGAAAATGTATTATAATTTTTGCACTTGTTTTTCCATAATAACTGATAATTATTGTAATCCTTGTTGTCGGCACACTTGATATATGTCTGTTTTGTGTATGGTCGTCAGTTGTAGTATGAATGGAGGTTGTGTTTTTGTGGTTGTAAGTTGTTTCCTCTTTCCCGCGTTTTGTACGTTTGTCACGTGATTTCTTTGTCTGAGTAAATGTTTTAAAATGGCAGCAGACGTCTTTTTATGCCGAGCAAAAAATGATTAAATTTTAGATGATTGAGTGTGTCCCCAACTCAATTACACAAATATTTGTCTGAGCTATCACTAATATTGGTCTATGAATGTAGATTGAAGATACAGACCTGTAAAATCTGTATTGTTTAAGATATAGTTCATCCTCGTGAATCTAAACAAAACGAAAGAAAATAATTTACTGAACAAATTGACCTTCATGTTATTGATTTGAGGTCATTATATAAAATAAACATTTTCATTTTGCTTATACTTTTTAGATATGCCAGATTGGAAATGTTAAAATCGTAAAGGTTAGTGTAGAGTTTGTTTGATCATCTATTAGTTTATCTATGTACAATGGTATCCTGTCAGTACATATATTAGAAATATTACTAATTAAAAAAATATATCCTTTAAAGGTAACATCATTCTCCCAAGTCAGGTGTTCTGAGTCCCTTGAGTTCCTTCAATGACTTCGGAGGATGGGGTAACAGAAGAAATGCTTGAAATTTAAATCATGGACATGGTAGTCAAAAATGCATTTTTTTTGCAACGCGTAATGGAGCCTGTAAATGGATATATTGTTTTACTTTCAAATCAAGACTGACGACCTCCGATATTCAAACAATGTGCTGTTATGGTGTTTAAAATGTCATCAAACAATTTAATGCATTCCTAAAACGTCAGGAAACTACGTGAGTAACCGTTTGTGTCTTGGGTATATAGACAGAGAATTTGACGACCAGAATATTTGTTACATAATGATAATTTGATTAGCAGTAATTGTACGTAATTATGTATGTATATGTTCCGAGTATCCGATGCGATCTTCGAAATTTTAGACCTCATTTGATATGCTCAATTATCACTCGTGAGTTCGGATTTGTGATTTGATTTTGAACGTTCGTGATTATTATTAATAAATGTCACACAATTACATGAATTAAGTACTGAAAATTACTTTATAACAGCAGAAAATAAAAAAAGGTCACTGAAATCAAGTAATTCAAAATATACACTTAAACAAATGGACACAGAAACTCATTCAGACGTCACAAAAAAGTAACAGCGGTGCACCTTCTACCTCAAAAACCGATTTCATTTGAACCTAACCTATGCCAAGTGAAAAAGTGCTATTCGTTGATATTATAGAAGGCATGATGACAGAGATTCATCAGCTGCAATGATCTACAGCGATCTTTAGTTACAAAATGTAACGTCATAATCAGAAACAATCATTTATAATATGAATTCTGCTTTTGCTTAAGATATTAGTTATAAAGCTTGTAACATTTTACATCCATCATTCGTCTCTTTCTTATGCATTCCATTATCTAAAATTGCACTGAACACGTTAATATATTGATTTGATTTTCTGATATAAGTACAGTCTCTTTTATTACAAAGAGGTAATAATACCTGTTTACAAAAATACACCTAACAGTGTTGATGCAAAGTGACCAATGCTGAGACATAGAAGCCTTTTTGCGACCATCATATAGACAACTGTTGGTGCGTAAAGGCCGCTGTGTATGCGCAAAGACAATTATTTTGCACAATGGCCACTGTTGATGCAGAGACCAATGCTGGTAGACAGAGACCAATTGTTTCTGTGCTCTGTTGCTATCTAGCGTCATTGTTTTACGTGTTCACGTTTTGGCCAGGTATTTGGACTTTGATTTTTATAAATTCCACTCCGATTCTATTTGGAACCTTGCAATATCTCAATTTTTGTAAATTTTGTTGAAAACTAAGGAGTATCTCCCTCATGCAAAGCTCTGTCCTTAGCAGATTTTGGCTTTCTGTATTGTTTAAGATATATTTTCATCCTTGTGAATCTAAGCAAAACGAAAGAAAATAGATTAATGAACACATTGACCTTCATGTTATTGATTTGAGGTCATTATATAAAATACACATTTTCATTTTGCTTATACTTTTTGAATTTGCCAGATTTGAAATGTAAAATCGTAAAGGTTAGTGTAGAGTTTGTTTGATCATCTATTACTTTATGTTTTATGTACAGGGGTATCCTGTCAGTATATACATTAGAAATAATACTAATTAAAAAATATCCTTTAAGGGTAACATCATCCTTCCAAGTCAGGTGTTCTGAGTCCCTTGAGTTCCTTCAATGACTTCGGAGGATGGGGTTACAGAGGAAATGCTTGAAATTTAAATCATGGACAGGACAGTCAAAAATGCATTTTTTTGCAACGCGTAGCCCAGTCTGTAAATGGCTATATTGTTTTACTGTCAAATCAAGACTGACGACCTCCGATATTCAAACAATGTGCTGTTATGGTGTTTAAAATGCCATCAAACAATTTAATGCATTCCTAAAACGACAGGCAGCAATATGGTAACCGTTTGTGTCTTAGGTATATAGACAGAGAATATGACGACCAGAATATTTGTTACATAATGATAATTTGATTAGCAGTAATTGTACGTAATTATGTATGTATATGTTCCGAGTATCCGATGCGATCTTCGAAATTTTAGACCTCTTTTGATATGCTCAATTATCACTCGTGAGTTCGGATTTGTGATTTGATTTTGAACGTTCGTGATTATTATTTATAAATGTCAAACAATTACATGAATTAAGTACTGAAAATTACTTTATAACAGCAGAAAATAAAAAGTCACTGAAATCAAGTAATTCAAAATATACACTTAAACAAATGGACACAAAAACTCATTCAGACGTCACAAAAAAGTAACAGCGGTGCACCTTCTACCGCAAAAACCGATTTCATTTGAACCTAACCTATGCCATGTGAAAAAGTGCTATTCGTTGATATTATAGAAGGCATGATGACAGAGATTCATCAGCTGCAATGATCTTGAGCGATCTTTAGTTACAAAAAGTAACGTCATAATCAGAAACAATCATTTATATAATGACTTCTGCTTTTGCTCAAGATATTAGTTATAAAGCTTGTAATATTTTACATCCATCATTCGTCTCTTTCTTATGCATCCCATTATCTAAAATTGCAGTGAACACGTTAATATATTGATTTGATTTTCTGATATAAGTACAGTCTCTTTTATTACAAAGAGGTAATAATAGCTGCTTACAAAAATACACCTAACAGTGTTGATTCAAAGTGACCAATGCTGAGACATAAAAGCATCTTTGCGACCATCATATAGACAACTGTTTGTGCAGAAAGGCCGCTATGTATGCATAAAGACAATTATTTGCAAAGTGGATCCTGTTGATGTAGAGAGAACACTGCTGATGGACAGAGACCGATTTTGGAGCCCACATACTTCTTTTTATGCTCAGAGACCTGTTTTGCTGTTAAATCCTCGGTTATTGACATCCATCCAATTTGTTAACAACATTCGAAGATACAGCAAATTGAAAAAAAAAAATTATAGAAAATCTATCGGTCCATAACCGAATTTCGTCTTTGAAACAACGTTAACTTATGGGATGCATTCGATTCAATCAAGACATTATGTCTGTATGGATAAAACATTATTCAATGCCCTAACTCATTTCTTTTATTATTTTAAAGTAGCTCAAACAATCATATGATAACTGAGTATAAGATTGTTAATGGTATTGGCGCCCTTCGCTTTTTTCGGCATCTGTAAACTTGAAAAGCAAGAACTTTTTATCAGGAATTTGCAACGAATGGACATAAGTTTGATACCCATATGCTAGCACTATAGCATAATGTAAATCGTGGGGGAATCGAACCAAAAATGTAAGGATTAGTAAAACACCAGAATTATTGATTAATTGATTTAGTAATTCAATGTCATTAAATATCAAAATATGACTTATTGTCATTTCAATATTATCCAAGTGTGATATATCAAATAACTAAACAACGAAGTTACTGTGAATTTAAATTCTACATATGCACATTTCGACAACTTATGTCTCTTCAGTGCAGATAAAATCTAAACGTTTGGAAGACCCAAAGATGTTAAAAAACTAACAGAGAACAATGAATGAAACATTTGTGAACATATATGACATGAAGTAAATTAATTTTCTCTGAACAAGCCGAGAGTGATATATGCTATGAGCTTGAAAAAATAGTCAATATGTGTTATTTTTAATTGAATAAATTTATCATTATTCCAATACCATACGCTAACTTACTTAGAAAACAAAAACAAAAACATAACACCCCCCTCCCCCCAAAAAAGAAAAAAAAACAAAAGAAAAAAAACAATAATAAAAAAAAGCAAAAACAAAAAACAAAAAAAAAAAAAAAACAAAACAAAAAAAAACAAAAAAAAAACAAAAAAACAACAAAATTTCAATGACAAATTAGCAAACAATTACATAATTTCAAATGCTAAGTCGACTGTAACACGGAAAGTATTTGTGGCTCAGTTCAGCTATTACATTGAACGGTATATTACATCAAAGAAATTGACATGGAGACTGATGCATATCAGTTCATCTATTAGATAGTTTTATCGTTGCCATCAATCGTGAAAAAAAAAACAAAATAACAAACGGTAAATCCCCAATAGATTCTAAAGAATTGATTTCGCAATCCATTACCTTCAGGATAGGTCGATATCTAACCTTTTACCACAAATCGCCAACACCGCATGCTGTGATTATGAAAAAGTGATCTCGTGTTTCTGTTGAACAGCTAGACATGCCCTAAATGATCGGCATGACCATGATGTGTGTTATCAAGACTAAATAGTGCTTTACGTAAAACACTCGTTCACATTGCTAGGTCATTATTTAAGTCTTTTTAGGGGGAGTTTTTGTGTTTTAGGCCCTTAACACCCACCGGTGTATCCAGCTAGATTTCAGGATTCATTATTATTGTTGAATTGTTGCATGCGCAATACTAAGTTTTCAGATTCCGGTTCCAACTTTTGTAAACCTCAACATATTTGTTTTTAACTACCAAGCAACCATACTTGTAACCCGTGTTTTTCTGAGGTTAATCATATCCAGCAAGTGAATTTCAAAAATTTTGATTCCAATTTTGGTAAATTTCCTGATAGTCTCAAAGACCACTTATGTTGGTATTTTTCCTTGGAACCATATTTTGAAGATTTGGTTTCTATTAGAGCAATCATTTTTACCTCTGGGATTTCAACAGTATTCGATACCAATTAGGTATATTTCCCGAAAGTCCCAAAGACCACTTTCGAATTCTACAGAGTAAGTATACTTTAAGAAATTGCTTTGATAAGAGCAAACAATTAATCAATTTAATTGCCAAAATAATTGATTTCAATTTGGTAAATTTCCTCAACGTGATAAAGACCACTTCTGTTTGGAAATTTTCTTAAACAACCATACTTTTAGAATTTGTTTTGATGGGTACAGAGAGTTTCCCTTATTAGATTTCAAAAATATTTCATTCAAAATTTGGTAAATTTTCTGAAAGTGTCAAAACCACATATGTTTTGAAATAATACCAAGCAACTCTACTTTTAGAATTTGTTTTGATTAGTACAAACATTTTTTACATTTGCCATTTTGTTCATTTGCACATGTACAAAATAAAAATATATATATATAAACAAAATTCTACTTTTTTTTTACATTCTCCATTTTGTTCATTTGTACATGTACAAAATTAAAAAAGATATATAAACAATATTCTACTTTTTTTATACATTTGCCGTTTTGTTCACTTGTACATGTACAAATTCGAAAAATAAATTTCTGTACGGCTCACCTCGGCCATCGTATTTTTCCTAACTAGATTTAAAAAATATGTTTAAAGTCGGTTGATTTCCTAAAATTGTGAAAAACACTTGTTTGTTGCAATTTTGCATTGAAAACATATGTTATATTAGAAGAACGATAAGAAGAATCATTTTAACCAATTTCATTTCCAAAGTATTTGGTTCCAAGTTTGGTCAATTTTCTGAAAGTCATGAAGACCACTCATTTTTTGAATACTGCCTCATAAACATTATATTCTTGGATTCCTTTTTTGTAAAAATAGTGACAATCAATAATTTAATTTCTAAAATGTTGAAAAAAACATGCCCATTGTCTATAACTGTTTTCTGTGTCAATTAAACTGGGAGTGCAGGGATCTCTGTCGTTTCCGACAATCATTATTCTAGATCATGGATAAAATTAACAGTTAACACATCAACCACACTATAGGCTAACCGTTACATTATATCGGCCAACCAAACACATCATAGTCACATGTCATTTCAAACGTTCTTGATATCCCCGAAAGAAGAGTTTCCTTGTTAGTAATAATGTCTACTTTACATAAAAGCATGCAGTAATAGATGCGCCGTACTAAAGTTGAACTGACCTTTACGAGGTTACGTTTTCTAACCTTACCAAACCATAAAAAATAATCAATCCCAAAAAGTTGATATAAATCAATAACATTCAAGTCAGTGTGGTCCGTCATTTATTTTTTTGTGTGTTTTGTTTAGATGCAAGAGATATATTTTATATTTTTTCAACAATACAGATATGTTACTGCTCAATTTATCTTCATCTTGCAATTACATTGATATTGATTGGAACACTATAACATTTGTACTAAGACAAGTAAGCATGCCGCTAACAGGGGTTAAAATCTTGATCAATCAGTATGGAAAAAGGATGCAAAAATGAAGACTGAGAATTTAAGCATGGTTTGCATTAATTTTACAAAAACCTTAATCCAATGCCTTTTATGCTGTCCAAAAAGATGATAAAGTTCAGAAATCAGTTTGAACGATTGTTGTCAGGCACTATCAAGTTATAATTATAGATTTTATATCAGAATTCAATTTGGTGAAAATTAAGGAAGCCGCTGCAAATTACGGTTGGCTACGGCTTTTTCATATTTCTAGCAATGTGGCCATGACTTTTTCCCTTTTCCGGAGTAGGAACAGGCACGATTTTTAGCCCACTTTGTCCGAATGACCAAACCAGCATTTAGCCGTAACTTTGACGTCCGATTTCCTGGTTGTGACGAGGGCAGCTTGAAACTGAAACCAAACTTGTTGAGCAGCATTAAAATATAAGAATTTGTGATGTGGGTTTCAATATGAAATTCAACATGGATGTAAGACAAATAAGTGTTTTTATTTGCGAATTTTAAAAGACCTATCCCTGCGAAACCTTTACATTTGGTGAATTTGTTTCTTATATGTGTAATAGTTATATTGCCCTCTATCTATTTGTGATTTGATGCAAATCGAAAATTTAAGACGCCCCTATGTTCCACCTTAGTCATGATAACTAAACTGTTTCATTGATTAGTATTAGTTTAATTAGAAAAGGTAACATAATCCTGTTTAATATAATTCATAATTTGAGTGTTGGTTATAAATCAAAGATGCCAGCACAGATCATTATCTTACATGGCATCCTTGGGGAAAAAACAGGACGTCTGCTACATGTAAATCTCAAAAACAGTTATATACATTAACATTATGATTAAAAAGTTTTTAAAAAAAATATTAACAATGCATGGTAACATGATACGGTAGGGCACAGGCATAACCTCTCCTCCGAGTTAACTTGGGGAGTAGGCATGAGAACAGTCCTAAGTTAACCAGTCATATAGCACTCATTGCTCTGACCAGTCATAGAAACTGAACCACTCTAAACTGTCATAAAATCCTGACTGCTCTGTCCGAGAATGTAAAATTATTTATTGTAAATTTCGTTCAAAGTTGGTAAAAGTAAAACAATACAAGAACTGAAATACTCTAAATTCAGTAACATAAAAGCAGTCAGGGCTCTCTGACAGGGCAGAGCAGTCAGGATTCTATGACAGGTTAAAGCAGTCAGGGCTCTCTGACGGGACAGAGCAATCAGGGCTCTACGACCAGAACAGGTAAGCACAGGGAGGGTTCTAAAACAGTTCTAAAGTTAACTTTGAGTAGTTTTTATGTCTGCTTTATGTTTGGTTCATATTGATTTGGCGAAAGAATATGTCTGCACCCTACTGCAGTCGTTTACCTAACGTATGATTTGCTTACCAGTAATAAATCCAAGACGGCAAACCAAACATACTAGATCTAACTTAAACATTAAAGCTCTGGGAAAAATCTTGGAAACTACTTATTCCTTAAATCTGTTTCATACGTCAACATTATATTAAAATGATGGTTCTTCATAAAATGTCTTTTTAGGTGCCAATCATAAATCCAACATGACTGACGCTAGAGATATTACTTTAATATTGGCTCTTAGTTAATATCTTGCAAATTGTTTAATAATGAAAAACGTTTTTAGTTCACCTCAAGAAATGAGGGGGTTTATGTGATACCCCGAGTGTCGGCGTCTGCGTCCGCGTCCACGTCCGGTAAGGAAGAATGGCTAAGTCCATTCCCGGTTACAGACATGTCTCACATCAATCATATTGGCATGTATGATGTATTTTGGGATGACAACAACAATGCATGCTTCGGATGCCGTCTGCATTTGACCTACATTTTACGCATGTGGGACTTGTTTAGGTAGAATGGTTAAAATCCATTCCCAGTTACTGACATGTCCAACATCAATCATATTGGTATATATGATGCATTTTGGGATTACAACAATAATGCATGCTTCGGATGCTGTCTGCCACCTACATTTTACGCATGAGCGATTTGGTTAGGTAGAATGGTTAAAGTCAATTCCCGGTTACTGACATGTCCCACATCAACCATATTGGTATGTATGATGCATTTTGGGATGACAACAACAATGCATGCTTCGGATGCTGTCTGTGACCTACATTTCACGCATGAGCGATTTGGTTAGGTAGAATGGTTAAAGTCCATTCCCGGTTAATGACATGTCCTACATCAACTATATTGGTATGTGTGATGTATTTTGCGAATTGCTTCAGGTACATCTTGAAAAAAAATCTTTTACCAAATGTACAAAAAGAGAATAAAATACAAATAGGTGTAACAGTATATCTTATTTTTCGTAAACCTTGGTGAACGAGGCAAGAAAGAAGAAAACCCCAGAATACAAAATGAGGCCTTAATATGTACCTTTTTCCTCAGAAGTATTTTTTGGTGAGCGAATGGGTTTTTAATTCATCAGAAAAGTGCGTACTAGGCCAAATCAGCATCAAGTTTCTGACGGCCAATATAACTAACCTTTACTCTTTTGTGTATTAAATGCATAAAAAATTGTTATTTTGTTTAACAATTATATGAGCAAGGAACCAACTGAATTTACTGCAGTACATAAACTATTTGAAAACAATATTTATGGTTTTGCCTTAGAAGCATGCTTAAATAAATTGTGATTGTCCCTAATCATTGAGTGCCATATTTAATAATATGGGAATTCATTTTCTTTCACGACGCGAAATTTAGACGTACCTTATCTGTAAAGAATCTTATTATGTCCAAGTACCTGGACGTAGTATTTCTCATTCCCAAATAAGCCTTATTTTGATCCAACCATACAGACAAATACAGAGACCAAATACACCGGCAAAACAAATACTGAAGCAAAAAGGAGGGAATTCTAAAATATAAAAATCAAAACGACCATTTGATATCTCTGCTTTTTTTCTTACTTATCAATCATAAGTCGTTAAGACTACTTTTGCTTTATGGTTACTTTTTAATCTGATCGAGTTCATCAGGCCATTTCGCGGCAATTGCAGCCATGTTTGAAAGAACACTGATTTTCTGGTAGATGGAAAAACGATATGAAAGTTTGGAAATATATGTATGTGCAGCCTTTCATAGATTTTGTGATTTGACACCGTCTTAATGACAAAAAAATATACGGTAACTTGAAAAAAAAATTTGATACTTATACTTAAACTAAAACTTAAAATCTAATGTATTTCAGCCATTCTCGTCTCTACTGGACATGACTGTTCATTTCATTAACAGCTGAACGCTGTATTACACGGGCAACAAGCGTTTCTATACAAAAAAATCTCATTTTGGGACGTCGATTGATGAGAGATTTCTTGTTTTTTTACCACTGTTCAGCAAATACAAAGGAACAGTTGTACTATAACAGAATATATGATGTGTTAAAAAAGTAATTATCTTTCTTCTGTCAGGTGTTGCATATAAATAAATAATCAACAACGTAATAAGCAATGTACTAGTGGAACATATACATTTGTCTGCCAAATGTAAAGATTGTTGTACTTATTTTCAATTATATTACGTCATATAACAAAAGCCTTTTGAGTTTCTCTGGTCAGATATTTATAAGGAATTACAAGAGTGGGCGTTTCTCTCATGTTATATGTTGTTTCATGAAAAATTACTGCATATTGGCGAGTTGTTGTCTAAACGAGGGTGATATCAAAATTACAGAACAGAATTGTCGAGCGCCAAAGTAGAAGAGGCGAAGAGAAAAAGCAGGTTGAAAACCATAGGTACAATTATCGACCGTAATGGTTCCGACTTTGGACAGGCATTTCAAAAGAAATGGTAGGTTAAAACAAATTTTATGGCGTGCCACCCCCCTTTTTTTCAATTGCAGAAGTGTCCGGTAACCACCTAACAGCAATTGCTATATACAGGTCGTAAGAGAGTGACAAGTTCATCCCAGTATGTGTAAAAATCAGGTTGTGAAAGATCTGTTGGGTTGACGATTGGTTAATGTTATTTTCTAACCCTAGGACAAGACCAAATAAAATTCATAGTAAATGTTACTTCTCTTACCCTAAAACAGGACCACGATGAAAGTGTAAAAATATATATCTATCTTTTTGTACACAAAATTTGTATCACAAACACCATCGACAAAGATAAAGTTAAAATAACAGTGTGATATACAAAACAAAAAACAAACCAACAAAAAGACTGTCAACTGCCATGAGACTGACTTGGTACATGCATTTAAAAAAATGATGCGTTAACAGGATTAAATTAAGGGCCTGAAGTGGGGGGGCTATGTTTTTTGAAAAAAAAAAATATTCTGAAGCTGATTTTATGTGAAAAAATATTTTGGCTGCAAAAGTGATGAAAAAAAAAATATTCTGAACAGGGCTTTCTGTCCCAAAAATAATGCTTATTTTCAACAAAAAAAAATGTGTTTGTACTGGTTAAAAAAATAAATAATTTTCTGTCCAGAAAAAAACCATAACTCCCTCTTCAAGTTAAAAGGTTGGTCCCTGATTAGATTTTGTAAACTAATAATTTTTATCCTGCCAGAATTTCTGTATTCAGAATAAGTATTTTTTAAGACAGAAACATCCCCATGTCTATTTTAATTATAATTCACCGTCCTGTATCAAGTTAGGTTCATATCGACATCTCGTACTTAAAGAGAGGTTTTATAAAGCTTACGACAGACGGCCTTCGATTAACGGACACCAAATGATGGATATATCTCAAACTATCAATTCCCTCAGATGAGTTCAGGGAAAAAATTCTTGAATATATGCTATTTTTAAAAAGGCATCATTTTCAAAAACGGAGTCATGGTTCACCGAATTCCAATCCACATATATTCCCTTTTATTTTCCCTCTTTCCAAAGAAAAAATATACATTTGTTTTGATACAATTCTTTTAGCTATATCATGAAGAATTTCTTGTTTTTTAGTAAGATAAAGTCTTAAAACAAAGCAACTGAACAAATAACTTACAAGGGCTGTGAAAAATGATAGCTTCTCTTTTTACTGTGATTTTCTTCTCAAAATCAGCTAAAGGAAAATAATCAAGAAAATCGGATTAAGAAAGGAAAAGAAAGAAAGAAACACCAGGACGTAGATCAATACTGCAGCAAAGGGCTGAAGGAGTTTGCTTCACTTGAAAGTGTGACGGGCGGACGGACAGACGGACAGACGAGGCGAACGATTCTATCCCTGAACTTTCATTCGAAAAACATAATGATGAAATAACAGAGCATTTACGTCAATAGTACATTAAGTAATTATTTGTAATGACATGAAAAAAGACTTATTCTCCTGCAAAACAGCAAGTATATTGTGTAATGAAATAATTTCTTAATATTTACAATTAGGTCTGATATCGGTTTGAACAGATATTATCACTAATAATTCATAGAATCAGAGATTTATCCTAGATTTTTTGTAGACAATATAGTTGCATATAACATGATTCTGCAAGTCAATACAGAATAAAAAAAGTCTTATAAAGAGTTCAGTAAAGAGGGTTTCACTTGGAGTTTTGTTTTCATTGCACTTATAGGGATTGGTTTACCTTACCTTATCTTGTGTGTAACAACAGGGACTTTAAATATATAAACCGAACTTTTTATTTTATTAAATGCTATCTTGCAAGCAGTAGAATATCAAATGGAAATTAATAATTATTTAAAAACTTGTGTTTAAGTTTGACACATTGATTTTGATTTAGGGATAATCAATGAGTATTAATAAAACGAACATTATATACCTGATAATGAATCGATCACATGGTCGAATGCGCATGCTAATGATTGAAGTTGCAAATCTCTAAAATATGTTATTAATATTACTTTTAGCCAGTTTTTTAAATGCTATCGAAATTGATTTTTAAGACTATTTGTATTTCATTTGTAGAATTAATATCAATCAAAATACAGAAACCTTTTTTCCAATACATAAATGGTTTTAACTGTAACACCATTATCACGATATGACTTCTATTTCTATGTCGAGACTGAATTTTAGAAACATTTCAAAAGCTTAAAGGCTGAAAGGTTAGCTTGCAAAATTTCATATCTTTGGTGCAATCGGATCTTATAACATGCAAGGATTGAAAGATACGTTGAAATTTTCTTTTTTTCCTTTTTTTTTCTTTTTTTCAATCAGACTTGTCGAGACAGGTTGAGACTTTTTCTGAACTGTATCAGACGTTTCGAGACAGATCAGGACGTTTTCAATACAGATTCAGGCTGGTCGAAACATATCATGACTTTTTCAGTACAGGTCAAGACTAGCAGAGATATTTAGAGACAATTTTAGTAAAGTTAAGACTAAACGAGACGGTCAGTAATTTTCAGACTTTAGTCGAGACTACTTCATTTTCACACAAATTAAGACTGGTACATTGCTTTTCAGTACAAAAAGTGCCCATTGCATAATTTTAATGTTCTGTATTGGATTGAACGCCACTTCCTAAATTATTTCAGCTAAATCGTGCAGTCAGTTTTAATGGTGGAGAAAGCCGTAGTACTTTTAGTGTTTTGAAGTGGATGTTTAGAGTACTTTACAATGTACTGACTGTTGTGCTATATGTTATTGTGCTAAACAAGGAAGTGAAATTTTAATAGGCGTCATCTAAGGTGGAAAAATCCCTTAAGTTATAGTTTCTTGTCACATTGTTAATTGAAAGGTCTTTAATCAATGATTGCACACGACTCTTGCAAATAAACACAGATATTATTGATTTTTTTTTTAATAAACATCTACCTATTTTTATGATAGACGTTTGAAATGAATTGAACATAATTGCGTTTAAGGATGGTCACTCCTCAGGTTTTTGAAGCTGTCTCTGACTTTCGGGATTCTCACATTTTATCCATCATGATGCATTAGAAAATTTTGCATACTGACCTCCAATTTTCTTTTCAAAATATGTTTGTATACATCTTGAATACACTTCTGACAAAATTTGATGAAATTCTTGATATATCTTCATTGTATTTCAAAGGTCGATTGCCCTAAAGCAAAGTAAATGAAAAATCTAGAGGAGTTCCGTTTCCCGCCAAAATTTCAGGCACATTAATCTCAAAAACGAGCACACTGACCTATCAATATTTTTTGCTTGAAATGATGTATGATCGATGTTCTATTAAATAAGCATACTGATTTCAAATCCTTGACATTCTGAACTTGAGGAGTGACCATCCTTAAATTAAAAATATATACAGTGATATTTTTAAATAGAAAAAAAATACGACTGCAGAGTGAATGCAATCATAACATGATTTTGCTGTAAAACTCTGCATATAACATTTTGTGTACAAATCTTGAGCAAGCAAATAATAACATAGCGAGTATTAGATTGGCAGATCCCTTGTGATTTGTTAATGGCACTTGCTGGAAAGTGATTAATAAACACCAGTAAAGAGCGATCGTTTATATAACATTAATATGATAAAAATAATATAGATAACAAATGCATGAAACTATTTCTATTTCAATAATGAGCCTTGTCCAGGAGTTATGAATATATCGCAGAGAGTAACATACATGTGTATTACGCTGAACGTAGCAGAATTGCAGGGCTAATCCAAGGACAATCTGGATGTAGCATTTTAATTAAACAAATTAACGGATAGCACATTTGCATTACCATGTCCTCTATCCAACAACAAAACTCATGTTCTGTTTTTATCAAAATTCTAAGCCCTCAAAATACTGAGGCTTCATTCCGTGTATAACACTGGGCAGCGGGAAATCTAGTGGTATAAAATTATCTACCTTCTAGAAAAACTCTTCTGTGTCTCATAACTTTTTCGGAACAAATTAACAGCATGGCGACGAAAATAAACAATCAGCAAAATGTCAAGATTTCAAAGGAAATAAACAAATACAATATTTAGTGAAACCCAGATCTTTACTTTGTAGTTAAAAAGTGATTAAACTTGCCCATAAGAAGATGTAATATGCGAATTCCTTACATAATTTACTGTCGTGATGAAAATATTGAAAGGACATACTGGTCAAAATCAATTGCTATAGGGCGTTAAAATGCATGTACCCAGACAAGATTATATGTACGGATAGATTTTTTTAACATACTTTATTTATAGGTCAATTTAGTAACGATTCTAGCATAAGAAACGCCAAGATCCAAATCTAATCCTATGTAACTAGGCAAAATTATATCGTTTCGAAACAGCATCATTTTCCTTTTATACCCATGATCATCAGGGTAATCATCAACACAAGATTAAGGAAAAGGGCGTATCTTCAGTTAAAACCCATTCAAAGACCCCACGTGCTTAGTGAGTAAAAATCGCTATTGTTTATGTAAACCTTGATGGTTGCGAGGTATAAACGGTCGTTTTGTATACTTTATTTCGTCAAAACCACTGCGTGTACCCAGTCCAAAATTTGCAAATGAATCGATGAATATTTAATTGCAAAGTATATTTTTTCCTGGAAATTTTNAGATCCAAATCTAATCCTATGTTACTAGGCAAAATTATATCGTTTCGAAACAGCATCATTTTCCTTTTATACCCACGATCATCAGGGTAATCATCAACACAAGATTAAGGAAAAGGGCGTGCCTTCAGTTAAAACCCATTCAAAGACCCCACGTGCTTATAGTGAGTAAAAATCGCTATTGTTTATGTAAACCTTGATGGTTGCGAGGTATAAACGGTCGTTTTGTATACTTTATTTCGTCAAAACCACTGCGTGTACCCAGTCCAAAATTTGCAAATGGATCGATGAATATTTAATTGCAAAGTATATCTTTTCCTGGAAATTTTCATTTTAAAGAAATACCTAGATCCAAAACTCTCTGGAACCATGTTTATTCCGGGAAATCTCATTTTTCATTTAGAAATATGCGAGAAATATCAAATTTAAAAAAAATATATCATTTGTCAATATCAAGATACGCCACATGAACATAACAGAGTATAAATTTTCATGTTATAAGCAACTTTTATCAGGCCCTGACAACGAGTCACGCGTTGCAATCGACATTTTTATCTTTTCTAAACGCGAGTTCATTTTCTATTGTTTAAATACCACCGGATTTCAGACTGTGGGTAGATGTCTTTTGTACTGATTTTGGCTCTTAATTTCGATATTTATGATAATTGGTACTTCTATTTTGACTACTTTTGGATTATCGCTTTCCGTTTTTTTTTATATTAATGCTGATCTCCATGAAACACGTGTACAGCATAACGAAATTGACCGTTAATCATGCAACTTAGGTATATATTGTATTCTAACATTCAATATTCTATCATTTTTTCCAAAACTAATGGTCAAGAAGATGTCTCATACTTTCTTTTACACAATTCTTGTCTTCCGCCAATATTTCAAAATGGCGCATTTGCCATGAAAACGAAAAAAGTATGTAAAAGCGAAAGTGCTCAGAATTCAATGAAATGTTGTCCATAATTACAAACGTACATCAGTTGCCATGGACACGGAGAGACGGTGCTCGGAATTAGGTTAAACTTAAAAGACAGGCTGTCTAGAATGTGTAGAACTGGTTTCTGCCCTAAATTATGCTATTGGAGACTTTTGTCTAGATATAAATTTTCGGTAATGGTGTCTGCCTTAAATGTAGTACATGTATGAGCTGAAATAGTCTATAACATTAACACATCACGGTTAATACACTAGTACATACGTTTAGAAACAGGCAATGTTAAATGCTTGCAGATATTTTGCAGTTGTTGATTAAGTAATTCAGTTTTCCAATGCATATTGGATAAGTTGAGAAATTGAAGTCTTGTGAGAGATTTTTTTGCGACAGCAGAACAATCTAAATATTAAATTCACATATCTCGACATTCCTTTTTGGACCTTAACATTGTCAGCTTGAATGTGTAAAGCTTGATATAACTTGCTAATTTTTGTCTTTCCTTGGTATGCCCTTGGGTGTCCATTATCATCACCATCTTCTATTAATAGTATCACTGAACCTTTCACATCGTAATCGTTTCTTAACCTCCACATTTGTAAATTGCTGGGGCTAGTAAATTTGTTTAGAAATCTTATGGTGCCTTGTTGTAAGAATTGAACTTGTCTACCAGATTTTCATCTTTTTGAATTATTTTCTAAGTTTCACCCTCAGAGAACGAGTGAGATGAACATTTGTTTTCTTTAATACTTTCTCTTGGTCTATGTAGGTTCAAGTTTGTTGTGGTTTTTTGCAAGTCCTATCATCTTCTGAGTTGCCCATCTTGAACATGTATAAACTACACCGTATTTATCAATTCGATTGTATAAATTCTTTTCTCTTATAATGTAACCTTGATATTTGTCAAGTTGAAAAATATTCTTAGGAAATACGTTTACATTATTAATTGCATTGAACCTGATATACAGTAGTATAGACGACGTTGACCGAGCTCAATTTAAATTTACTGTATAACAAAATCAAATAGAACAAAAAACGTGTCAATGACATTTTAAAGATAAAATTTAAAAATTTAATAAATTGTCACAAAATTAAAAGAATTATAACGATTATAAAGGAATGTATTTAAATAAACAGCACCAAGTTGCTAACAAATATAACAAAAGTCCCCCAGACTTTCTACTCCAATACTTTCCTTTCAAACTATGTTTAACCCTATAGTAAAGTTGTTGGATAGCAGGTGATTTTTATTATTTGCATTGGAGAGGAATGTGTTGAAACCTGCAATATAAGCAATCANTGGCAATCAAAAGTCGTTGCCCTGGTTGTCCCTTCCACCTTTATTTCTTTCTTCTTTTACTTACAATTTGTTTTGAATTGATTAACTTGTTCTCGTCCTGATATAGCTGAAATATTGCTCATTGGACGTTAAACTCTAACTAATCAATCAATCAATACAGTAGTATAGACGACGTTGACCGAGCTTAATTTAAATTTACTGTATAACAAAATCAAATAGAACAAAAAACGTATCAATGACATTTTAAAGATAAAATTTAAAAAATTTAATAAATTGTCACAAAATTAAAAGAATTATAACGATTATAAAGGAATGTATTGAAATAAACAGCACCAAGTTGCTAACAAATATAACAAAAGTCCCCCAGACTGTTTCTACTCCAATACTTTCCTTTCAAACTATGTTTAACCCTATAGTAAAGTTGTTGGATAGCAGGTGATTTTTATTATTTGCATTGGAGAGGAATGTGTTGAAACCTGCAATATAAGCAATGAAGGGATATTGAGTAAATGCACATGTGAAAGTCCGCTCTGCAAAAGCTATAGATCAACGCTTTTATTGTTGTTCTTCATCTTGAAGTCACCATGAAGCCTTCAACAATGAGCTTTTCTCATACCTCGTAGTTAGTTTTAGATGGCCCTTAGCACCGGTTTGAGCGGAATTCATTACTGCATGTCGAACAATGCCAAAACCAAGTGCCTTTACCAATGGATGTCCTGGTTTGTAATAAAACATACATTATTTTATCATAATCATAGAAATTGCACATAACTGCCTTGATATCTAACACAAATGCAAGATTCATACCTTTAACCGGTTTAACCCATCATTTTTGTAAAAATGCCTGTACCAAGTCAGGACGATGCGGTCCACAATTTTCCAGTACATTTTGACCTGCTTTGTCCTTTTGCCTTTTGAACTTTTGCTCTTGACAATTCTGTTCGATAATTTTGTTATTGCCCATATTCAAATGATTAGCCATAAAGAATGAGTTACTTGTTGAAAAATAAATACGCATTATTTTTTTATTCGATTTGGTTTAAGTTGTTACATTTCTGCTTGTGGATTGGTGTTTTTTTTTAGATGTTTGCAAGACGGTCACTTGTGAAACACTTTTGAGGTAAATTTTATATCGCCTCCGACTACTCAAGTGGTTTTCTACATGTAAAATATTCTTTTGGGTTTCTGTTTCATTTTTTACTTTCATCAATAGTTTAATTTCCCATCTCTTTAGTTGAGAATTTGAAAAATTGCAACATATCAAATCGACACAAGCCATGAAGGATATGGAGTAAATGCGCATGAGACAATTTCTTTACAAATGCACGGATGAACCAAGCAATCGAAAAACGATTTTATTGTTATTCTTCATCTTAAAGTCATGTATTTTTTACGTTGATGTTTAATTTATATAAAGTGCGTAAATGCTCTCTACCTGTTTTGGTTTTTACTTTAATTGTTTGCAGTTTCTAATGTTATTAAATATTCAGATTCTATGTATGCCTAGTTTCAAAGCATTGTGCTCGCTGTCTTTTATTTATGTGCACACTAAAGAGAAAAATCCTTTTGTTCAAAATTACACATTATGTTTACCCTTTTAAAGTACATACAGAATCATACAATTGTACTTAAATAGTTCTTTAAGTCTAATGTAAATATTTACAGTATAATTTTCCAGTGCATAATTGCAACCGTCTGTTTACAAAACATTACAAGGACTTTATTTCATAGCATTTAAGATGTTCTTTATGATGCAATAATACAAAGAGCGAATCCGTTCTAAATTATTGTCAATCGTAAGTGAAAAGGGTGGGGGCAGTATAAATTCAATTCTGTTTCATATTGACTTTTGTAAAGAACTTTTGTGTTACTCTATAAATATGGATAAATTTGATGTCTAGTTAATGGTATGTAAATAGACTCCTTTTAATACATAAAGCCTGGTGATGGATTGTATTTCTGTCCTAAGTCTTTTCGTTAACAGTATGTATTGTATATATCGACACAGATTTAAATATTTGTTCATAGATCGTTAAACATACAAATCCGTAAATCGACTTTTATTTTGTAGGCTACAAATGAGATGAGAAAAGGTGTGATTCTTCCATCTGAAGAGAAGTTATTTTAGAGGTAAGTACATTATATACTAAGTTTATAGGTATCTGACTATTGTAAATGTAAGGGCAACTGGAGAGCAGAACGTTAAGATAAAGAACAACAACTAAAGTGTTGTTGTATCGCTTAATGTAAACGTGGAAAATTTTCGCTTGTGGGTACTTTTCGCTTATGTCGCATTTTGCAATTTACGCGAATACAACCACCATGCAAATACTTTTAGTAACAAACGGTTTACAAACAAATTTTGAAGATCCGCGAATAATATGACCACCCAAAAGGTTCGGGCTTGACACTTCGCGAAAATAACCGCCGCAAAAATAAACACGTTTACTGTAGTTTTTTATGTTTTTATAGAGACTTTGTATCATGTGCATTTTCTCCATTTATTTTATCGGATTTTAGCTTTCAAGAGAAAGTACAACAATAAAAGCGTTGGTTTTACAGTGTACTTGTAGAGACTTTGTCTCCTGTGTATTTACGTTGGTGATACCTATATTGGCTGATTTTTACTTGTCATGTAGATCTTGTCCCTAGAATCTTCCGGTTTACGATCTTCCAGAGAATTTGATTTGATCTGCAGTGGCGATATGTAAATTTTCGAAATGCAAACTAAATGGTATTTTTCTATCATTACCTATCAGATTTAAATCGTTGAGATGATATGATGCGACTCCTGTTTAAGTACAAATCTAGGTATGATTTCAATAAAATTTATGCTGTTTATTACAGTAATAATGGCATTTTCAAAAGTAACATAAATTGTTTCTAATACGATAATAATCTCACGGATTTGCAACTGGCAGTCATTAATAATTCTTTACCTCAATTAACTTACTCTGTAAAAGAAATAAATACATTTAAAATAAGATAGTAAAAAGGGCAATTAAATAAAGCAGGAACAAGACACGACATCAGAACTGTACAAAGTCAATTATTGCTCATTATTGATTTAGTTTTCATTTTTAAACCCCAACCCAACATCAAACTTATTTAAAAAAAGCAAAGTGCAGTGTAGATATCAGAAATTTTGGAATCTAAAATAATAAATACAAAAAAAGAAAGGAAGAGAAAAAAATAACAAAACAAGCAAAAACATAAGTAAAAAAAAAGCTACACAGTTATAGCACTAGTAGTGTAAACCTCGACAAAAACACTAACAAGTACTCTTGAAGGGAAAGCATGCTCTGCTTCACATGTGATATTCATGACAATACTAGGCAAACAAAAGAATATGTCTGAGTATAAAAATTTATGTTTTCCTTAATTAGAAAAAAAATATTTTTGTCTCGCCCGTGACGAGACGAACGGCAAGCGAGACATATGCGTACGAATTATGACGGCGACGGCAGCAGCGTAAATTTTCAAGTTAAGCTTTGTGATTAGGTTATTTGTTTCAGTAACTATGAATGGTAGGTCATTGATATTTGGTGTATAGGTTGGTATTGAGTAGTGCACGACAGTCTGCTATATGATTTTTGTCTGTAACCTCAATTTCACGGTCCAAAGAACTTGTTAAGTTTTTGTGCATTGTTTCGTTTCTCATTTAATTAAACAATAAGTGGTAGGTCAACATGCTCAATGATATATGATATAGGTAGAACATGACAGTCTATGGCTTTTGTCCTTGACCTCAATTTCACGGTCTAGCGAGCATGTGAAGCTTTTGCGATTAAGTCATATTCTCAGTAACTATAAGTGGTAGGTGAATTATATTTGCTTTATAGATTGGTCTTGATTAGTGCTATATGGCTTTTGTCTGTGACCTAAATTTCATGGTTCAATAAACATGTTGAGTTTTTGTGCTAAGTGTTTAGTTTTTCAGTAACTAAAAGTGGTAGGTCAATGACATATGGTATGTACATTGGTCTTAGGTAGAACATGACAGTCTGTTATATGGTTTTTGTCCTGTCCATGAACTTCATTTCATGGTCTAGTGAGCATGTAAGTTTTCATGATTAAGTGATTTTCTCAGTAACTATAAGTTGTAGGTTAATGATACTTGGTATATAGGTTGGTCTTGATAGTGCATGACTTTCTGCTATATAGCTTTTGTATGTGACCTCGATTTCATGGTTCAATGACCATGTTAAATTTTTGAGCTTTGTGTTTAGTTTCTCAGTAACTATAAGTGGTAGGTCAATGGTATATAGAATGTAGGTTGGTGTTAGTTAAAACATTATAGTCTGTGGTGTGGCTTTCGTCCTTGACTTCAAATTCATGGTCTAGTGAGCATGTTAAGTCATTTTCTCAGTAACTAAAAGTGGTAGGTCAATTGTATTTGGTAAATATGTCGTTCCTGAGTAGTACATGACAGTCTGTTATACGGCTTTTGTCTGTGACCTCAATTTCCTTGTCCTATGGACATATTATGTTTTTGCGCTTAGCTTAGTTTATTAGTAACATAAGTGGTAGGTCAATGATATATGGTATGCAGGTTGCTTTTAGATAGTACATGACAGTCTGTCATACGGCTTTTGTCCTTTACCTCAATATCATGGTCTACTGAGCATGTTGCGTTTTTGTGATTAGGTCATTTTCTCAGTAGTTTAAGTGGTAGGTCAATGATATATGGTATGTAGGTTGGTCTTAGATAGCACGTGACAGTCTGTCATTCGGCTTTTTTCCTTTACTGGACGTATTATGTTTTTTATTGGTTTTGTCTGTGACCTGAAATTCATGGTTCAGTGATCATGTTGAGTTTCCCAGTATCTTTTAATGTAAGGTCAATATAGTTGGTATGTTGGTTTGTCTTAGATGGAACATGACAGCCTGCCATATTGCTTTTGTAAGTTACCCTAATTTCACAGTCTAGCAAACATGTTAAGTTTTATGATTTAGTCAGTTTGAGATTTGACATCAATTTGGCGACCATGTAGGAACGGGCAAAACATCAATTAAGGTCCACACTTGTTTTACTTCTGATCTAGAATTAAGATTTATGCTTAATAAATATTATCATAGATGTTCTGTGTTACGTCGATTTAGACTTTTTTGACTCTGGAATAGCTTTTAAGCCAGCAAAAGAGGCTAAAATCAATGACTATATGTTCCTCTAAATCCTTATCGATTAATATTACAGTATTCCACATCTACAATTGATTGCGTTTTTATTTGTTTGCTTACTAATCATATTTATTTAATGTAAATGTCGTCCTGGGGACATAATTTGATTTAATCACAATACTTTATTTGGTTTATTTGGACATATCGGCTCTTTAATATTAATTTGGTTTTCCAAGTACTGCTAGAATAGGGAAAAGTACATTTATTTCAACTTTCTGTTAAAGCAAATTTCGATGAAATCGACCATAAGAGCCAAACATGCATGACGTCCATGGCAACTTTATTTTTTGTTCTGTCAGATCTTTTAAGACATCAACCACGTTATTGAATACTGGATTATGTTGCTGAGTTCTGACAAATTCTAAAATATGTTTGTTGTCACTTAGAAAGCCATTTTTTGTTATCGTAGACTTTTCGTAATTGCGATGACAGAAAATTGGCTTTGAGGTGCAAAACAGACGTTATAACGAGATAGACATGACAAGAAAAATGCATACCACGTCAGAAAAAGCATCTAAAGACATATAAATTAATTTTGATTTTCCATTTTTGCAATGGGAGAAATTTTAACACACATGTCAAGACAAATTGAAACTAGTTTATCGAGACAAGAATTAAAACCAATCCCATTGTTTTTTCTATCATCCACATGCGGCTAATATCACGAGCCACTGTGGCATAAAAAAGGACAGTGAAAATACTCGTCAATGGATGTCCATTCACAGTACATCCGACTATACCGAGCAAAAAAAAGGTTAGCAACACATTTTCAACATTTTTAAAGGAGTAGGTGCAGTAAGGGCCTTGTTTAGCCTAAAAAAATAAAGATTGCTTAAATTCACACTTTTTTGTTGTTGAGATGTTCTATGGATATGTGTTAACATTAAACAGGAAGATTACTCAAGTTTTGATGTTCGACTACAGAGTTTTTCAGTGTAGAAAATGGGAAAAATTGCACATTTTGTTGACCACTTTTCTTAAGAGGAAATATAGAGCGCATGCAAGAACCACAAAAATATTGATATGAGAGGTCCAACGCATCTGTTCTAACAAGCCGGTAAATTATCTAATTGGTTCTCTATATTTCCGATTAGGAAAACCGTTCGAAAATATGCCATATTCCTTGTATTTCTATGAAAACGATCAAAAGTAGCTTAAACGTGACGTCAGAACTGTACCCCCTGTGACGTCATGGGTTCTTAATTTTGTATTTTTTTCTTAAGGTCAAGTTGAACTAATTGAAGGTGTCCTACACATTTCTGATTTTTTACACATTTATACATATAACAGAGATACATCAGAATATGTAAAAATAAAAGGGGGTACCCAGGCTCGTTTTTTATCTAGGAAAGATTGAAATCCCCCAAAGTAATGTCATATTTAAGCTGGTTATATAGGGAAAAACCACAAATCGTTATCTTAAAATACTGTTTACTTGTAAATTGAAATAGGCAGATATCCTACAGTTTTCTAAAAAACTGATACATTGTAGGATATGTTTTAAGCTTTCCAAAGCTGTAAAATAATCAGGGGGTACCCAGGCTTGTTTTTTTTTTGTGTGTAATTTTCCAAAAACGTCGAATGTTGACAAATTTCGGCCTTTTTCATTTGCGCTGTCGCGACGTCATTACGTCGCAATGAGACTGAAAGTTAATGTCAAATCGAAGTATTTGACGATGTCCTACAAAATTCTGATTTTTTGCATGATGATTGCTAAGCTTGAGATACATTGAAATATAAAAAGAAAAAAAAATGTAAAAAAATCTTCCGGACTCCTTCTTTAAATAAATTCAAATACACGAATTTGTGCAGAAAAATGCTAGAGTCAAGGATCACATTTGCCAACGTCGATACGAATGAAGAGAGTTCTAGAAAGAGTATCTTGGCAGGAGTCCTCCATGTATATCTAGTACTGTAAATTGTGAAAATAAATTTACCGAATTTGTACTGCAAAGCGTTTCTCCATTATTTAAACTAGTTCTTTTTTTCCGGTGACAATGTTCATTCGTTTGTATTAACGCATGCAAAGAACAAAAGAAATTTTATTTTTACAAAAAATTGACAATTTTAAGTTACTTGTTTCTCGTCCAGAAATTTCTGGACGAGAAACAAGTAACTTAAAAAAAGACCACTTATATTTTTGGAATTCTACCTAGCAACCATACTTAAATAGTTTGTTTAGTTTAGGACGAACATTTGAATCAATTTGATTTCAAAAATATTTGATTCTAATCTTGGTAAATTTCCTGAAAGTCTCAAAGACCACTTATTTTTTGGAATTCTACCTAGCAACCATACTTACAGAGCTTCTTTAATTAAGGACAAACACTTTCAACAATTTGATTTCAATTATATTTGATTCCAGTTTTGGTATATTTCCTGAAAGTCTCAAAGACCTCTTAATTTTTGGAATTCTGCCTTACAACCATATAATGTTTATCCTTAAATTCTTTTTGTAAAAATAACTACTATCAAGGTCTTTGAGACTTTCAGGAAATTTACCAAAATTGGAAACAAAAATTTTTGAAATTCAATTGATGAAAGTGTTTGTCCTAAATTAAAGAAGCTATTTAAGTACGGTTGCTGGGTGGAATTCCTAAAAATAAGTGGTCTTTGAGAGTTTCAGGAAATTTACCAAAATTGGAATAAAAAATTTTTGAAATCCAATGGATGAAAGTGTTTGTCCTAAATAAAAGAAGCTATTAAAGTACGGTTGCTAGCTAGAATTCCAAAAAAATAAGTGGTCTTTGAGACTTTCAGGAAATTTACCAAACTTGGAATCGCATTTCAGAATTCTAATTATTCAATGATCTCATTTTCTATAAAAAAGATTGCTAGTATACATAATTATATGCTGAAATTAAAAAAAAAATATGAGTCTTTGAAATTTTCAGGAAATTTACCAAAGTTGGAACCGGGATCATAATTCTGAAAGCTTATTGCAAATCTACAGACTATATGCAACAATTCTGCATAAAGATTTTATCCCTTAATCCAAAAATGTAGGAGGAGTTTGTGTCACATGCCACATGTGTCAAAATCCACATTTTTGAGCCTTTGTCAAAATCAACATCTTGGGGCCTCTTGTTTGCATCAAGATAAAGATAAAAAATCCGAAAGCTTATTGCGCATCTACAGACTATTTGCAACAATACTACAACAAAATTAAATCCATAAATCCATAAATGTAGGAGGAGTTTGTCACATGCCACATGTGTAAAAATTGACATCTTGGGCCTCTTGTTTGCACCGAGAGCAATATCAAAAATTCGAAAGCTTATTGCGCATCTACAGACTATATGCAACAATTCTACAACAAAATTAAATCCCTAAATCCAAAAATGTAGGAGGTGTTTTAGTCACAAGAAAGTGTGACGGACGGATAGACGGACGGACGGACAGACGGAGGGTATAACATTATCCCCGAACTTTCTTCGCAAGTCGCACCTTGTTTAAATGCTGAAAAATTCTGATCTGAGATAAAAATTACAAATATTTACTTTAATTCAATCCTAAAGAAATCTTCATTTTGTCAGGTAGTGTATACAAGATATCCCATTCAAATTATGGTCATCTTTTGTGAAAAAAAAAAACAAAACAAAACAAAAAAAAAAAACAAAAAAAAACACAAGAACCACTTCATGGTAACCGTTACATTACCAGTTCTGGGGATCAAAAACCTTTGGTTTCTTTCTTTGCATTAGAACGAAAATCTGGCATTTTTTGCATACCCCCCCTTTTTTTTCAATGATTTCCGTTTTGGGCCACGTTTGCACAAGATTAATGTAATATTCAGATTTTATGGCCAGACAAAATGCTACATTTAGTTGAACTCAGATCCAGCTCAGAAATTAAAAACTAAATCCATGAACTGAGATATGATAACATAAAAGTATATGCATTTTATTAACGCCAATTGTGGCTTAACTTTTTGGTTCAGTATATATGTATTTATATTTTATTATTTGTATACATTTCAATGCAATACGAAGTACCTGACAAAAGGTTTTGAGGTATGGTTTCGGAGTCGAACTGCTAAATTAAAAAAAAATACCGAAGTTACCTATAAATTAAGTTTCTACAGCGAAAGCAAGACAAATATTGTTTTTCGGAGGTGCTACATTGGTGATGTTGGCAGCGCAAGCTCAAATCTCCAATCATTAAATTTCAAATAACAAATATTTAGAGACAATGTGAATTTTATAAGAACTACAAAGTACCTAATGCATCTGTATTTTAGTTGGTACTATATTCAACAATTCGAGAATTATCATTGGATAAAATGACTCGATGATATTTTAAAGTTTGCATCATCGTTTAACATTCAAACAAACGCAATGGTATTCTTCCACAGTTACGGCTACAATAATTAGTGTTCTGCAATTTATGAATTAAGATTTTATTTCTAAGCAAAGGTTGTACCCAACAGATTTGGCATTTTATATATTTTTAGATCTGGTTTGGAAACTATTTGGAAACTTTCAATATCTAAATTTTCGAAAATTTTGTAGAAAACTAAGGAGTATTTCCCTCTGTCCTTAGCTAATTTTGGCTTTTCATTTAGGTTAATTGTTCTCTATCAGTTTTTAAACATCTTTGAGTTCATGGTCTTCCAAACGTTTAGATTTTATCTGCACTGAAGAGACATAAATTGTAGAAATGCGCATATTCAGAATTTAAATTTACAGTAACTTCGGTATTCAGTCATTTGCTATATACCAGTTTGGCACCTGTTGTGTAGCAAAATATAATTTTTTTATATGAATATCAATTTCAGAGTTATCTTATGACAAGTGAGATGAAATGGGACAAACATGAATACGTTATTAAAATGTTATGGTTATGGACTCCTTTGGTTGTAAATGTCACCAAAGTAAATTCAACAAATATCAACGATGTAAAATACCAAGTCATGAACGATAACTCTCTGACAGATACACTTGTGACGTTATCACCACGATCATCCAATGAAAATCAAGCTTTGCCAATTCGTGTTCTATCAAAATCAACCTCATCGATTGTCATTGAATGGAATATTCAGGGAAGTATTTATGAAAACATGACCATTCTAGGATCAAAAGTGGAATATTTTCTTAAAGCAGGTAGATTTTCCTCTCATATTTTGTTGCCGTATATAAATTCATTCAAATGTGAACACCTCCAAGCAGCAACTGACTACACTATATGTGTTTACGTATATTTGAGTGAACCTTTATATGTGAATGATAGTGAATCAACAGATTTATCAAAATGCATCATCGCTGATACAATTCCTTACGTACGTAGTGATTCTTTGTTGGTTCTAAGTCTTGTACTAGGATATTATATAATAATGGGACTTATAGGATTTTGGCAATGGAAAAGAAAAACTATTTCGATAAAATCTAAAAACAGACGCGTTGACGTTGATGAAAATTGCGATAACACAGAGAACTCGACTATGCGATATAGTGAGCTTGAAGAACGACAAAGGTTGACAAATCCCACTTGTTCTATCGAAGATTCTCACAATAATGTATAATAGTCGCGTGCTGCAATAAAGTAATATGTGTTATGTCAGAGTGATAAATTTAATTTAGCTCTAGTATTTTATTAGATCGTTCCATAGTTAATGGTTGCAGATTGATTAAATTCAATTAAATCTGCAGAATTTAAACTTGAACTGTATTGAGAAAATTGCATTAGGTCAAACCTAAAATAAGGATTCATCACTGTCATTGTAAGATTTAATTAAGTCTTGAGTTTGTAAATTACACGAGAGCTAGAGTTACCAATAACGATTTTTATGTAAATATATGACAGCTCTTGTGACATAAATTATTATGTACCTTTTGTTAAAAATTGAAGTTATTTGTAAGTGCGTGAAAACTCTTTGATCTGCATATTATGCATTTTGTATTAAAAATAACATTTTAATGTGATTGTTATATGTTGTTGTTTCTACCTTGCCGGAGACAGGGAACTGAGTTTTTTTTTTCTCGTGGTCTGTATAGCAATCAAATGTAAGCGTGCAATAAATTTCTATATTGCACTAGTGCAAATATGACTTAAATTTCATGACGTCATCGACAATCAAAATTCCATTTTTAACAAAAATTTAGCGGTTGCTATACAATAAAAGGGTTATTGCATGAATATTGGGGAATATTATCCCTCGTAGAATGTATATTGCACTCGCAAGCTCGTGCAATATAAAATTCTACTCGGGACAATATTCCCCAATATTCATGCAATAACCCTATAATATAAAGATGTTCGCTGGTCAAATAAATGAAATATCATATACTGTTATTTTAGAAAATATTTTGAGATATACGTGATTAAAAAAAAAATGGCGGGAAGTCGATTTCCTCTGAACTTTTCATAGGTTTAGTATGAGCAATGTATATCCATAAAAGAATGTGACAGAATAGATAGGATGTAATAAAATTTTGTCACAGTGATTCTTATGATGTATAAAATGAAAATATTAGGTAAGTGGACATAAAACTATATTCCTTTTGAAAAGATGAAACCAGAGAAGTCTTGAAATCAGATAGAAATACTGAAACGTGACCAACAAGCATCTAATTATAGAAGCTCAATGGATGAAATGTCCTATAAGACCATAAACTTGAACTTATGTTAACATTGAGGCAGTTAATACCGCTACATCCAAGTTCGCACTGGTCATGGATGCCAGATTGTCAACAAATATTTATTTAACTGACAAAATGCTCTTACAATCACTGTCATCCTTTGCCCGACAAAAGAACTGGTGTCTTAAGCTAGTGGACGATTACAACATATGGACAAACACAGGTCACTCATCAAGTTGAATGTAAGAAAACTTGGCATTATAAAATAGTGAGATGCGGGCACTTTAAACGGGTGGTCAAAATTTCATTACGAAATTAAAGGAATAAATGCACAAATTTGAAAGTATGAATGGTATATCGATATGAGAAATTCTCTCACAAACAAGTACACCATAACTGAAATATATAGAGAGCATACATCTCTGGCACGGGGAATCTTTTAACACCTTCCTCACACTGCAGGAGAGACAAACTCCAGTCGTAAATGGTGAATGAAAGGATATGGAGTAAATGCACATGAGACAAAGTCTCTACAAATACATGGTAAAAACCAGCAAAGGAACAATGCTTTTATTGTTGTTCTTCATCTTAAAGTCACCATGAGGCCTTCAACAATGAGCTTTGCTCATACCTGGTAGTAAGTTCAAGACGGCCCCTAGAACCGGTTTGCGGAATTCTTTGCTAATTGTCTAGCAACGCTACATCCATGTCTTCACTGGTCATGGGTGCGGGATTGTAAACAAACAGTTATTAAACTGGCAAAGTGTTCTTACAATCACTGTCATCATTTGCCGGACAAAATCACTACTTTCTTAAGCTAGTGGATAATTACTACATATAGACAAACACAGAACACTTTGCAGGTCGAATGTAAGAAAACTTGGCATTATAAAAAAAAAACACTTTTAACAGATGGTCAGAATTTCATTTCGAAATTACAGAAATATATACAAAAATTTGAAAGTGTGAATAGTATATCCATATGAGAAATTCTCTCACGAGCAAATACATCTTAATTGAAATATATAGAGAGCATTTATAAAACACAAATTGATATAAAGCAATCTTAAACGACATTAATATGTAGACAGGAATAAAAACCCTGCCTTGATAAACTGGAGTCTTCTATGTATCCTGTGCGTTTTTATCACATCTACAGTCACTCCATATTCTTTCATTTTTTATCTATTTTAAACTATCAAAACCACAACGGACGACACCAACTGAAGGCCTGTCAAAAATCAGGATGGGTGTCACACCGTGCTAAAGTAAACAATGTTAACCTCAAATCTGCCCGATTGGAAATAAAC